>WOXC01007740.1:0-107324 GCA_011680675.1 Gymnobelideus leadbeateri | reverse complement strand
ATATATATATATATATATATTACACACACACACTCACACACACACACACACACACACACACACACACACACACACACACACACACACACACACACACACACACACACCCTATATTCCTATTGCCATTTCAGGCCCTCATTCTCACTTGAATTTTGCAGTAACTTCCTGAATGGTCTCCTGGTTTCTCCCTGCCTTT
The DNA here is from genome assembly GCA_011680675.1 of Gymnobelideus leadbeateri. Lineage (NCBI taxonomy): Eukaryota > Metazoa > Chordata > Mammalia > Diprotodontia > Petauridae > Gymnobelideus > Gymnobelideus leadbeateri. The sequence continues at coordinate 107,128 of WOXC01007740.1, read as the reverse complement.
CTGCCTGTCTTACTCATTCATTGGCAATTCATTGGCAAATTAATCTTCCTCAAGCATGGTTCAGACAATGTTAGTAACCCAACTCAGAAATCATCAAGGGCTCCCCATTACTGATAGAACAAAGTTCTGTAAGGCCTTCCATGGTCAACCATCTTTTTCTGTGACTGGTTCTTTTTACGTACCATTCACTGTAGCCAAACTAGATTACTTTTAGTTTCCTGAACATGATTTGTATTTTCCAGCTTTGTGCCTTTGCTCATGCTGTTTTCCTTCTCCTGGAATGTCTTTTGCTCCATATCTACCTATGGAAATCCTGCCAATCATTCAAGGCGTAACTTAAATATCACCTCCTCCATGAAAACTTTCTTTGTTCCAACCCTCCCTCATACCAGGAATTCCCTTATTTTTATAGTACTTTGTATTTCACCTATAAGTAGTTTTTGAATTCTAACATATTACAGTTTTCTGTGTACATGGTCTGTATCTCCTTTAGAAACTGTGTCTTATCTTTCTATCTACCTGCAGCTCCAGCCACTGTAAAGGGAGTGACCCTGAGAGGTTTCACTGATATAATGAGAACTCCCTCTTTCGATGTACTTCATTCAGTACTTCCTCTGCAACTTAGAGGCTTGCAGAGGTCCAGTGCCTCACAAGGTGTATATGTGTCAGAGGCAGTACTTGAACCATGACGTCCTGGATCTGAGGCCAATTTTCAGTCCACTACACATATTTGTCTGGGGGGAGTAGCTGGTCTCTGACCTCTCTGACCGATTAATTCCACCCCTCCTTGCCTCTGTGGCCTAGTTGTAGATACAGTCAAAGAAAATGAGGTATCTAAGTGTAGAGATATGGCCATACCCAGTTATCCCTTTATGAAGTTTGGAAAAGTTTCTCTTTTATTGAATTGGAAGGTACAACACTATTGACCAGGAATCATTGGCTGTGATTCTCTATGGCCCCTTAAAAGCCTCAGGTTTATCAGTTTGTCAGTTCAAGTTTCAAGCAGCTTTGTGGAGGTTATCTCTGCACCTATACCAGTGGGGAAAAGTGCTTTTCTCTCCTCCATTCCTCCTCTGCCACAGCATCAGCCATGACATTTTGCAGTGGAACAGAGATATACACTTCTTACCTAGACAGATAGAAACAGAGAGGCTTCAAAGAAGAGTTGAAATGCCCCTGGCAGTTGAGAATTGAGTACATAGAGAAGTAGGCCCTAGGAGCCCAGCAGAATGACCCACCTATTCATCCAGCAGAGATGCTGCATCTAGAAGGTATCAAATGTGACAACAAAATCAAGAAGGATAAGGACTGAAAGAAGACCATTTTGGGGGCAGTTAATAGATCACAATGTTACACAAGTCACCTGGATAGGAAGTCAAATTGGAAAGGGTTAAGAAGTGAATATGAGGAAGAGAAAATGAAGGCAACAGGTATAGACAGCTTTTCCTGAGGTTTTGGTTACCTCCTGAGAGAGATAAGATATAGAATGCTAAATTAAGATAATGGATCAAACTTGGGGTGTGTGTGTGTGTGTGTGTGTGTGTGTGTGTGTGTGTGTGTGTGTGATCTAGGCATGACTGTAAGCAAAAGGGAAGGAGCTAGGAGATAAGGAAGACTGTAAATTAGGGAGGGAGGGGATAGTTAAGGGGGTGAATTCATTTGAGATAGACATTTGCTATCCAGAGTAAAACTGGTATCTAGCAGTTTGGCTCTCCTTGGAAGTTGACTAAACTATTAAGGCTTCATGCCATGAAGGCATATTCAGCTGTGTTTCTCAGCTAGAGAGGTGGGAGTGATGGAGACCCTCTGGGATCAGAGGGATCAGTGACCATCCAATCCAGCCTGCATTAACAGATGAGGAAACTGAGGTCCAGGAAAGTCAAGGGATTTGTCCAGTCATACAATGAGTTCATAGATGAAGTAGTACTACAGCTTGAGTTTCCTCCTTCTCAATCCATTGCTCTTCCCTTGATCCCTGATGTCTCTGTCTTGTGTTACTATTTCTTTTCCCCCCCTTGCTATTGTTCTTAGTGAGTCATTCATATTATTTCTCTCAGACGTTTGTTGTTTATTTGCTAAATTATTATGAACTTAACTTTCAACATGAGCAAAACCAAATAAACATAAGAATTCACATTTTTCTTTTTAAAATTTTAACATTTTTATTTAAAGTTTTGAGTTCCAAATTCTCTCTCTTCCCTCTGCCCCTCCCTGAATAAATTATACACGTGCAATTATGTAAAACATTTCCATATTAGTCATTTTGTACAAGAAGACTTGAATAAAAGAAAAAAAAATGAAATAAAGAAAATGGAAAGTAGCCTGCTTCAGCCTGGAGGTGCATAGTATGTTTCATCCTCAATCCTTTGGGATTGTCTTGCTGAGAGCATTGTATTGCTGAGAAAAGCCAAGTCATTCACAGCTCTTCATTGTACCATATTGCTATTGCTGTGTACAGTGTTCTCTTGGTTCTGTTTATTTTACTTTGTATTAGTTCATCTAAGTCTTTCCAGGTTTTTCTGAAATCATCCTGCTTATCATTTTTTTTGTCTTTATTAATTTGTTTGTTTACTTTTAGTTTACAAGATTCAATTCCACAATTCCTTTCAGTTTCAAATTTTCTTTCCCTCCCTCCCCTCCCCACCCCCCCATGACGGCATACAATCCAGTATAGGGTCTGCAAATACTTTCACATTAGACATTAGTCAGGTTACAAAGGCAGATTGTACCAGATGGAATGAAAAATGTTAAAGAGGAAATAAAACCAAACAATGAAAAGAAAAAGATCAGGTAGTTTGCTTCAATCAGGATTCAAACTCAGTTCTTTCTAGTTCTTTCTCTGGATGTAGGCATCTCTCTCCTTCATGAGTCTTTTGGGATTGACTTATATCACTGCATTGCTGAGAAGAGTCCAGTCTGTCATAGTTGGTCATCACACATATGTTGTGTCTGTGATCATGTACAAATTTCTCCTGGTTCTGCTCTTCTCACTCAGCATCAGTTCTTATAAGCCTCTCCAAGTAAATATGAAGTCCATCTGCTCCTTGTTTCTTATAGCACAACAGTATTCCATTACATGCATATACCATAACTTGTTCAGCCATTCCCCAATTGATGGGTATCCCCTTAATTTCCAATTCTTTGCTACCACAAAAAGAGCTGCTATGAATATTTTTGTACATATGGGTCTTCCTCCCACTTCTATGATGTCCTTGGGATATAACCCTAGAAGTGGTATTGCTGGGTCAAAGGGTATGAAATTATTTATAGCCCTTTGGGCATACTGCTTATGATTTCTTATAGCATAGTAATATTCCATTACAATCATATGCCACAGCTTATTTAGCCATTCCCCAATTGATGGGCATCCCTTTGATTTCCAGTTCTTAGCCACCACAAAAAAGCTACTATAAATATTTTGTACAAATAGATTCCCCCCCTTTTTTGCATGTTTTTGCTATATAGACTTAGCAGTGGTATGGCTGGATCAAAGAGTATGCAGTTTTATATCCCTTTGGGCATAGTTCCAAATTGCTCTCCAGAATGGTTGGATCAGTTCAAATTCCACCAACAGTGCATTAGTATCCCTCTGTTTCCTTTTAATCAATGGAATTAAGCAGAGTTACACTATAGGTCTAATCTCACTAACATATTCTATGTGGTTGTGCCATTGGATATAACAAGGAATTTGGAAGCTAATATTAGAATGTCCTTCCAGGTTCATAAAAAGTGCTTTCAATCTAATACGTTAGAACATTACCTCAAGTTTTCAAGGAGGTCATACAGAAATACACAATATATACACAAGTAATTATAATAATAACAGTAACAATAACAATGATAATAGCTACCCTTTATGTGTTATAATGTTTGCAAAATGCTATATAAATTTTATCTCACTTTATCCTCACAACAACCCAGGGAGATAGGAAGGGAAGGGAAATAAGCATTTATTTAGCACCTTCTACGTACCGGGCACTGTGCCAAGTGCTTTATAATTATTATCTCATTTGATCCTTGAAATAAACCCATTTTACAGTTGAGGAAACTAAGGCAAACAGGTTAAATGATTTGCCCAGGGTCACACAGCTGGTATGTTTCTGAGGACATATTTGAACTCATCTTCCTGAATCCAGCCCGAGCCCTTTGTCCACTACACTGCCTTGCTACAGAATTAGAGCAACACTGTGGACTGATGACAACTATATAGTTAAAGTAATGTTTCGGCATTTCTCAGGAAACTTACATATTTTTCCAAACCCCAAGAAAAATCAGTCAAGAAATCAATAATAAGTATTGTAATTCTTTTGCAAGAATTAAAGGTTAATAGTCAACATAGAGATATTACTAGTTCAAAGGAATCAACTGACATCAAATTAAAAGGAAGAGCAAGAAACTCTGACTTGTGGAGTAGAAGGTTAAGGTTGATGTTTCTGGGAACTAGGTCAGCAGCATGGAGAAGAGAAGCAGTCACGTTCTAATCAGTCAGTCTTGTACCCTCTGCCATGTTATGTCTATGTGTGGCCCTCTCTGTTGCTAGTAGTGAGTCATTCTTGCAAATAAAATAAATATGAATAAGTTTATAGGCATAGTGGCATTCCAAGAAATAACAAATTTTCAAAGCAAAATAAGTACTTAAATTGGAAATTTTGACATGTGGTTTTTTGTTGATGCTGTTGACCTTGCTGGGAGATCTGAACGCTAGGTTATTCACACGCTACCCAATCATGTTCCCTGGCATCTTCTAGTGTTTGAATATTTGCTATAGGCTGCAGTTCTTTGTAAGTACTGCTAAATTTGATAATTTTTATTTATCAAATACTATTTTAGATATCAGTGATAATAAAGTATATGAAGAATGTGGGAAGTATTTTAAGAAAGAAAAAGGAGGGGCGGCTAGGTGGCGCAGTGAGTAAGAGCGCCGGCCTCGGAGTTGGGTTGACCCGAGATCGAATCCGGCCTCAGAAAATGAGCACCCACGCATAAATAATGACTAGCCGTGTAACCTTGAGCAAGTTACTTAACCCCAATTGCTTTTAAAAAAAAAAAAAGAAAGAAAAAGGAAATAAGTCAGCCTGTTGCCAGATATGTTTTAAGTCATTATAACAGTAAGTTGGATAGTAATAATAAAGCATGCATTTATCATGTCATTTTGGGGAACATTTACTATTTATTATTGCTACTCATTATTTAAAAACATAAAAATAAAATGTGATGGAAAAATAAAGAATAACTTGTGTTTCAGGAATTCAGATTTCTTTTTTCTGAATCCTGAAGATTATTAGCTGACAGGAATTTGGAAGCACGAAGTATAGGGGAATTTACTCAGCCAAAGGTATTGATCACTAATAAAAAGTGAGAGCTATCACTGTTGCCTATCTAGCATGCTTCCCAATGGTGCTTCAGTAAATTCTGACTCCTTAGTCTGGCATTCTAGACCCTCCACAATGTGGTACTCTCTTACTTTTCTGACAATATATTCTTCCATATACTCTGTACTACAGTCAAACTGGACTACTTGCTGTTATCTATACATACCCTTCATATTTTGCTTCTCTGCCTTAACTCATGTGACGGAATTTGCCTCCAACCATAACCTATTGAAATCTTGCTGACTCTTTAAAACCCAGCTCAAATCATTCTACCTTTACCATAAAGCCTTCTTTAATTTCCCCTAAGTTGGTAATGGTCTTTTCATCTCACTTGTCATTTAAACACTTTTCATATACACCCATCATATATTTCTTTGTACTTTTATTGAAGATCTACCATGAGCTTGCCCTTCCAATTACCTCTTCTCTCCCTGATTTTCATATCTTCCAACTAGACTAAGTGGGAAGAGTTTTAGATTTGAATACAGCTTAGACTCTGCTAAATTATATCAAGTCTCTTAATGTCTGTTACCTTGAAGGTCAGATTTATTCTGGACAATGAATCCATGAAAGGGAGTTATGTGAAATTAGATCAGCAAGGAATATGAGAGCTAAACTGTAGAGGGCCTTCTATGCAAGGCTGGGGAGTTTGTATTTTATCATATAGGCAGTTGGGAGCCACTGAAGATTATCTATCTATCTATCTATCTATTTATTTGCTTTTATTTTTTTGGAGGGGGGAAGGTAGGGCAATTGGGGCTAAGTGACTTGCCCAAGGTCACACGGTTAGTTTTGTGTTTAGTGTCTGAGGTCACATTTGAACTCAGGTCTGAAGATTTTTTAGAAGAGGAGTGGTTTGAGGGGCAGCTAGGTGGTGCAGTGAATAGGGTGCCAGCCCTGAGTCAGGAGGACCAAAACTAGCCACTAGGCAAGTCACTTAACCACAATTGCTCTACCTTCCCCCCACCAAAAAGCAAAAAAACAAGAAGAGTGGCTGTTCTGTGAGTGATTAATTGTGAATGGAGAGATTAGAAAAAGGAAGACTAGTCTAGGCAAGAAGTGATGAAGGCCAGAAGTACAGCAGTCTGCATATGAATTGGGGTGAAATAAAATTATTACATTTATTGGATTTTTAAAATAAACCTCATAACTTCTTTACATCTTTGAGAATTTTTCAATATGCTCTGTACCCTCCTTTGTTATAATCACTTTACCTCCACATGATTTGACTTTGAGTTCATAAATTTTGACATATCATGAAACCATACTTTTATAACATTGGCTACTAAACATACCTTCAGTGAACAGTCTATTATTTTCAAAGTCTAATCTTAATCATAGTAGCCTATGGGTTTTCAGTGGAGTTTAAATCAGGTGAATTGTGATATCATGGATGCAAGTTTATTTCCATCTCTTGGATAAGATTTTTAACCTTTCATGATTTGGAATCTTTCATGGAACAAGACCATGTTGTATTCTATCTCCATTGTAATTCTGGCACCACTATAATTTTCAGCATATCATTTTTGTTTATTACCAGTTCATCATTTCCTCTTCAAGACTTCAAAGCCCATTGGAAATAAAAAAAAGTCTCCCAAACATTTTTGAGTGGGTGTTTTATAGTCACATGAAGATGTTTAGCTTTTAAAGGCTCACCTGGACTACTTCTGACAATGGCTTTGATATAGCTTTGAATGATAAAGTGAGTTAAATTAGTAAAAATTACCTTTTCTAATTTTTGGTACTCCAGTCTTTTTATTGTCTTGTTCTTGACAAGTATTTTTTCTTTATAGCACTGGTTAGCAGCTATTCTTTAATGGTCTTGTTCCTCTTCCATCTTCAAGATGCTTATGTCACAGTAGAGAGGTATCACTAACAGTCTCTCTCTAGCTGCAAGTTTCTCTATTCTCTGGTCTTTTGGGGAAGTAAACAAGTTAAAAAAAGGTAAAAAAAAGTTATCAGAAACCTTTCCCAAGCTTTTTAATGACATCTTCATAAATTTAAGGTGGATGGTGCAGTATTTAAGGTACAGTAGTAAACATGTGATGTAGTCATCCTTTGTGCTTTTAGGGCATCTTAGATACAAATATAAGTTGTCTGCACTGCTTCCCCACCAAAAAAAGTACTAAAGTAATTTTACTGAGAGAAACCATGAGAGAGCTTTAGTCTAATGCCATAAGATTTAAAAGAATTGAAGTCTGTGAATATCATCTAAGTGACAGTTTTGAGTGACATTTAATCTAGTGGGAGTTTGGAAGGGTGTTGGACAATTCCTTTTTGGAAATTCTGTCTAGTCAGATTTGCTGTAGTGGGAGATGTAACATTAGGATGTAGTAATATTTAGTAGGAGCCTATAGTAGTCAATGGGATAATGGAGGTGGGAGGGAAGGACTACATGGCAAAGAACAGAGTTGGAATACAAATAGCAATGGGTGGGACAAGGCAGAAGAGTAAGTGCCTGTGTCCCCAGTCTCTTCACTCCATATAGTCACCTCCGCACCAACTACTTCAGGATGAATGAGATGGAGGAGAAAGACTGAAGCAAACACTTAATCATGGAGCAGTTTACTCAGGTTTTGCCCTTAATCTTCACCATTTACTCAGAATTGAACATGTGACTGTAGTGTAGCAGAACAAATAAATGCTTGAGAACAGATGTGATTTTTTTGATAAATTCTATCTGCCAGTCCCATAAACTGCTTTAAAAAGCCAAATGACTTTAAAAGAAATATATGTTGACCACAGTAATAAATTTTCAACCATTGAACTATATCTGATAGTCATAAGTGAGGATATACAAAGTATAGTCTAGTCTAGTCCAAACCTTCCCCATAACTTATTCAGTGCCAAAACTTGGGGTTAGAAAAATAAACCCTGGAAGGCTTGAAGGCCTTTAGAAACCAGTACCATGCAATAAGGATTCTGTTTTGACATGGTAAAATAACCACATTTCATATAGGCTTTTGATCATGGCTAACCAGCAGTTCACAAATAGAGCTGAATCCATTCCAGTTCTGTTGGGCATCTACCACTAGAAAGGTCATAATTGTACCTTTTCCTGGTTCCATTTTCCCTTTCCTTTGAAGTACTGAGAAAACAAGAAACAGTAAAATATGCAGTGGAACATTTCAACCTGTTTTCTTTTACCATTACACCAAAATACTTTAATTCATAGCCTTATATTAGGCCCTCCTTCCTGGAAATAACAGTATTTTAAAGAAAAAGTAAGAAAAAAATTTGTATTAGAATAAAGGAACAGTCCAACTTCTGATCTTTTTTATTATTGTCCAGGAAGGGCAAACAGTACTCTTACTCTCACCAGTAAGAGTAATGGATTTGGGAGCAGAAAGACCGGGTTTCACTTTCTGGCTTTGACATTTGCCACCTGCTTGGAGCAAGTCACTCTGGACCTCAATAAGGACATCTGCTTTAAATCTGTGATCCTACAATGAGAGGAGAGAAGAATAAGAAAGAAAAGGGGAATAATTTTTAAAAGTGATTTCCCAAATATTTAAACCTAGATTTATTCATGTTAGTTCTTACATTTTGATGCTACATTAAGGTTTTCTTGGCTTCTGAGAAATGAGATGTATTTTATTCCTTTTGTGCTTTGAACTATAGCAAAATGAATACCATTTGGAGACCAGAAAGATGGAGAACCAAGTCAGATTTTCTATTTGTGTTCTTAATGTGTATTTAAGTGCTTTGTAAAACATAAAAGTAGTATATAACCATAAGCTATTGTCATCATTATTAAAGCTAGTATATGGTATGAGATTACTTGTTTGCATTGTGAAGGCTGTATATGTGTTAATAGTTTTAAAGGAATGAGAGATACCACTTAAATGAAAGTGGGATTTGGCAAGTGGCTCAGTAATTGAGAGCAGGTATTTCGACAACCTGTGTAGAGCTGAGCAGAATGAATAGCCTAGAGACCCACATTGGATCTCAAGAGGATAGGTCTTCCTGCTGCCAGTGTTCGACACCTTTGAGTAGGAAATGAACCTGAAAAATATTTATTCCATGAAAAAATAGCTTTGACTTGGAAGTTCATAGAGGCCATCTCTCCCACATACACACCATCAAAGATCTAAAATGATCTATCAATAAATAAGAAAGAATAGCTAGTAAGAACTAAGATCTATATAGAACTTGAAAGTTGTCAGAGCACTCTACCTATGTTTGATTCTTATGACAACTCTACAAAGTATATGCTATTAGTTTGATATTTTGTGGTTGAGGAAGCAGAAGCTGACAGAGGTTAAGTGATTTTCCCAGGGTTGTACAGATATTAAGTCTCTGAGGCAGGATTTGAACTCAAGTTCTTCTCTATCCATTGCACCATCTAGGTGCCTAGAAATCCAAAGATTTTAAATTCCAGGTGTTTCTGTGGAGCTTAGCTATTTAATGACAGTGTAACAAAGCAGAACCTGCAAGGGCATTTTGAAATAATTTACATTTTAAAAAGAAACTTGCTAAAACTGATAATATATTCTTTAAAACTCTGCAAGTAGTTTATGTAATAAATTAAACATGGATAAGGGGTCCTTTACATATTTTTTTTTTTTTTTGGTTAATAAGAAGCAAGTAGGGTGGTGTGGCTAGTGACCACATAGACGTTTCACCATCTCTACAGTGAGCTCCTGCCTTCAGTTTAGGACTATACAAAAAGACAGCAAGAAGCATGTAAAAGGGGGAGGGTGATACCACCAAGGAATCCAACTTGAGCTCAAGAAAAACAGGCTTGAAACTTGACTGTGTTCTGAACAGAGATACGGTAGGGTGACCTCTGTGACTCTGATCAAAGAAGCTCCAGGAGGCCTCAATCCTGCAGCAATAAGACCAGAGATATTCTAGTGTTGCCTGAAGCCAACCTCACTCTGCTAGGGGTCATCTCCAGGAGGCTGGAGGCCTGTACCACTCTCAAATGCTTTGCAGGGCCTGAAGCCTTCTAGGGCTCTGAGCTCAAATACACCAGGTGAGGTGGTGTATTCACTGGTGAGAGGCCTGGAAATAAAAATCTGGGATAGAACCAAATAGATCTTGACCATTGTATCTAAGTGTATGAGAGGAACCTAGAGCCTGGCCCTGGCTAATAGTTTCATTTAAATAAGTAAGATGATGAAATGTTGTGAGTAAGCTGATGAAAATGTTGGATACAATGAAGAAATACTTTGGGTTGAAAGAATCCCAAGAGCAAACCTAGAAGAAAGAAATTCCACAAGTATAGAGAGCTTCTGAGCTTGGCTTGGCCGCAAGGACTCTAAAAGTCATTGGAATAAGTGAAACAAGAAAAAAAATTAAATTATCAGCAAAATAAATGATTAATAGGAAGAATAACATTGGAAGCAGAATAAACAAAGTCAAAAGATTGAAAAAGTAAAAGAAAATGTAATATATTTGCTAGCAAAAACAACTGACCTGGAAAATGGCCCAAGGAGTCAGATTAAGAATTTAAGAGATTAAGAGTCAGATTCTCTAAAATCTATGCCCAACCTTCTTCTCTCCACCCCCTGCCAATTCCTTCCCAGAATCACCCAGATCTATTAGAACCAGAGGGCAGAATGAATTAGAAGGATTCCAGAGTCCTGAAAAACCCCCAAATTGAATGACACCCAGGACTGTCAAAGTTAAAATCCAGAATTTCTGAGTCAAAGATGAATAGACCAAAGCTGAGCAATACTTTGCATTGCAAACATAGTACTCAAAAGAGAAACCTAGATCATTTGGAGGGGTTACAGTCTGTGCTCTTAAATTCCTTTTTTGTATGTAGTAGACTTCTTTCTAGCCAGTCTGGTGCTTCAGGTTTGGAATTCAGACCAGCCTGATAGGCCCCTTCAGTTTGGGGGGTTAGCCACGACTTGTGCAGGGGTCAGGTGATTTGAACACACACGACCTTGCATTCCTCCTGAACAGTCAGTCCTTACAGCCTTAGCTGTGTCAGGGCTGATCACTATCCCCATATTCCAAGACATTGCTACTGTTTCCCTTTGCCCAGGTTCAAGTGATGGGGTCCTAGTGATGTATATATGTCTGTAGTATCAATCTGTAACATCAGTTTGTAAATGGGGTGTTTTGGGGTCTATGTCTGTAAAATCAATTTGTAAAAGCAGTCTGTAAGATCACATTTCCACCCCCCCCCCCAGCCTCAGAGCATTGACTTTGCCCCTTCCCCCTTCCAGCGCTCTGCCCAGCAACATCTCATGACCTGTTTATCTCTGTTTGAAACAATAAGTTATGTAAATGTTATCTCCCTTAGTTAGAGTGGCCAGCCCCACCATGAATTCTTCAATACCTTATCTATAGGGTAACTCCTTAGTCAATTATATACCCACACAGTCTCTGATGACCTTGTTGGGAGGCAGACTGGGCACTCTTTAGTGACCTATCAGGCCTAAAACCACACCTCCAGCTAGCCCCACCTTGAGCTATTTCCCAGTGAATCATGGGCAATACACCTGCGCAGTTGATATTAAAAGTGTATGGGGGGCGGCTAGGTGGCGCAGTGAATAGAGCGCCGGCCCTGGAATCAGAAGGACCTGAGTTCGGAGCCGGCCTCCGACACTTAATCCGCACAAACAAAAAAAAACCTAGCCGTGTAACCTTGGGCAAGTTACTTAACCCCAATTGCCCTAAAGGGGCGGCTAGGTGGCACAGTGAGTAACAGTGCCGGCCTTGGAGTTGGGATGACCCGAGATCAGATCCGGCCTCAGAAAATGAGCACCCACGCATAAATAATGACTAGCCGTGTAACCTTGAGCAAGTTACTTAACCCCAATTGCTTAAAAAAAAAAATAAAATAAAATAAAAAAAAAAAAAGTGTATGGTCCTTTGAGCACTGACCACTCCTTAACTCCTCCCTGATCCCACCCTTACTCACCTAGTTAGCATAATTGACCCCTTAAAACTATGCCTGCGGCCTCTGCGAGTTTGCAGGTTCCATAAGAATCTAGCCCGCTGTTCTCTACAGCGTAACAATAAACTTTACAATTTCGGCTTCAAAGTTTGCTTGAGCCTGGTGAATTCCTTCCAGACTGGATGCCAGGAGAGGTATCCCTGGCAGAACCACTTACCCTCCCCCCCTCCTTATCACCCTTCCCTCTTCACAAGTACTGTTGCAGATGCTGCAGCTATTGTCCCCTCAGCCTTGCTCCCCGTGCATGGCAGAACACTATCATAGGTCGGAACATGAGTAGTGCTATGGGCACTGCCACTACTCTCTTGTACCCAGTCTGAGTACCACTACCGTCCCTGCCACTGCTAGAATCTGAAATCTTCCCACTTTGCTGAGCCAAGCCCTGCTGTAAGGGATAACCAGCGATGGAACCTGAATATTGCCCTATGTGACTGAGGCTAGTATGGGCAAGGATTTTGCTGCTGGGCCCTGTCCTGGGGCACATTCACAGGGCTCTCTCTTACCCACCCCCCACTGGAAGTTACAAAGGAATGTTACAGAGCAAAGAGAAAGCTCTGTCTCTCCTTTCAAGTTTTTTAAACTGATGTAGCACCTCCCTTCACAAAATAGATTTTTATTGCTATCTTTTATTATTGTATTGCCTACATTTCCCTTAGCAACCAGTCCCTCTACCCTTTAATCATTTATAACAAATTTTTTAAAGAAAAAAATTGCTGAAAACCAATTAACACTCTAAAAGAAAGCCGGTATGCAGTATTTTTCATGCATGGAATCTTCCTCTCTTCCCACTTCTCACTTACCCCCACCCCCCATCCCTCTAGGCAAAGGAAATGGAGCAGACATCTTACATTTTTTTCTTTGGTGCCAAGCTTGGTCATTATAATTTCATAGCATTCAATTTTGTTTCATTTACAGTTTGCTCTTTCCATTTACATAGTTGTAGTTATTATTTATATTACTTTCCTGGTTCTGCTTACATCACTTTGCTTCAGTTCATAGAAGTTTTTCTGTGCTTCTGTATTCATGATGTTCATTACTTTTTATAGAACAATAATTTTTATTGATATCTTTTGTTTTTACATTGCCTAAATTTCTCACATTATCTATCCCTCTTTTATCTCCCAGAGAGCTATCCTATATAAAAGAGAATTTCTTTAAAGAAATAAAAGTGAAAAAAAATCAGTAAAACTGATCAGTACATTAAAAAAATTGATAATATATGCAGTGCCCCACACTCTTGGAATTCCCACCTCTGCTAAGGAGTAGGAGGGGAAGGTATCTTCTCTTATCTCCTTTTGGGGGTTTTGTAAATTCTTTGCATTTCTTTCAGTGTTCACTTTTGATTGTTTTATGATGGCTATTCTTTTCATTTACATTGTTGTGGACATTGTGAATATTATTTTCTTGACTACTTATTATGCATCAGTTCATGCACATCTCCCCATTCTCCAGTCATCATACTTGTCACTTCTTACAGCATAGTAATATTCCATTACATTCATATCCCAGTTTGTGGGCATCTGTTTTGTTTCCACTTATTTGTTATGACAAAAAAGTAGTGCTATAAATATTTGATACATATAGCTCCTTGGGTGATATGCCTCACAGTGGGAATCCCTGAATTAAGGGTATTGTGAGAGAGGAGTTGCAATAAAGTTTCCCCATTCTGAACATCTGGTTACATTATTTTTTTTCTTTTCTTTTTTTTTGGTCTTTATTAATTTGTTTACTTTTAGTTTACAAGATTCAATTGCACAATTCCTTGAGTTTCAAATTTTCCCTCCCTCCCCTCCCCTCCCCGATGACTGCATACAATCAAGTATAGGATCTGCAAATACTTTCACATTAGAGATTAGTCAGTTTATAAAGAGGGATTGTATCAGATGGAATGAAAAATGGTAAAGAGGAAACAAAACCAAACAAGAAAAAGAAAAAGAGCAGGTTGGTTGCTTTAATCTGGATTCAAACTCAGTTCTTTCTAGTTCTTTCTCTGGATGTAGACATCTCTCTCCATCATGAGTCTTTTGGGATTGACTTATATCACTGCATTGATGAGAAGAGTCCAGTCTATCAAAGTTGGTAGTCACACATATGTTGTATCTGTAATTGTATACAAATTTCTCCTGGTTCTACTCTTTTCACTCAGCACCAGTTCTTATAAGCCTCTCTAGGTAAATATGAAGTCCATCTGCTCCTTGTTTCTTATAGCACAACAGTATTCCATTACATGCATATACCACAAGTTGTTTAGCCATTCCCCAATTGATGGGCACCCCCTTAATTTCCAATTCTTTGCCACAACAAAAAGAGCTGCTATGAATATTTTTGTACATATGGGTCTTCCTCCTACTTCTATGATCTCTTTCGGATATAACCCTAGAAGTGGTATTGCTGGGTCAAAGGGTATGAAATTATTTATAGCCCTTTGGGCATAATTCCAGATTGCTCTCCAGAAAGGCTGGATCAGTTCACAACTCCACCAGCATTAGTGTTCCAATTTGGCCATATCCTCTCTAGCATTTGTCATTTTCCTGTTTTGTCATTTTAGCCAATCTGACTGGTGAGGTGTGGTACCTCAGAGTTGTTTTGATTTGCATTTCTCTAATCAGTAGTGATTTAGAGCATTTCTTCATATGCTATATCAAAATTATCCATTTTGCATTTTATAATGCTCCCTAATTCTTGGTTGGTCCTAAAGTCTTTCCTTCTCCACAAATCTGACAGATCAACTATTCCTTGCTTTCCGAGATTGCTCACAGTATCACCCTTTATACCTAGATCAAGCACCCAGTTAGACTTGATTTTGGTATGTGGTGTTTGGTCTATGCCCAGTTTCTGCCGTATTGTATTCCAGTTTTCCCAGCAGTTTTTGTGAAAGAGTTATTATCCCCAAAACTGGGGTCTCTGGGTTTATCAAACAATAGATTACTATAGTCATTGACTGCTGAGTCTCTTGTGCACCCAATCTATCCCATTGATCCACTACTCTATTTCTCAGCCAGTACCAAGTAGTTTTGATGACTGCTGCTTTATAATACAGATTAAAATCTGGTATAGCTGGTCCACCTTCCCTAGCATTTCTTTTCATTAATTCCCTTGATATTCTGGACCTTTTGTTCTTCCAAATGAATTTTGTTACTATTTTGTCTTGCTCTATAAAGTAGTTTTTTGGTAAATTGATTGGTGTGGCACTAAATGTATAATTTAATTTAGATGAAATTGTCATTTTTATTATATTAGCTCAACCCAGCCATGAACACTTGATATTTTTCCAGTTAGTTAGATCTGACTTTATTTGTGTGAAAAGTGTTTTGTAGTTATGATCATATAGGTTCTGGGTTTGTTTTGGCAGGTAGATTCCCAAATATTTTATAATGGGATTTCTCTTTCTATTTCTTGCTGTTGAATTTCATTAGAAATATACAGGAATGCCGAGGATTTATGTGGGTTTATTTTATATCCTGTAACTTTGCCAAATTTATTTGTTGTCTCAAGTAGTTTTTTTACTTGATTCTCTAGGACTCTCTAAATATATCATCATATCATCATATCATAGCAAAGAGTGATAGCTTGGTCTCTTCTTTGCCTAATTTGATTTCATTGATTTCTTTTTCTTCTCTAATTGCTACTGTTAACATTTCTAGTACCAGATTGAATAAGAGGGGTGATAGTGGACACCCTTCTTTCACCCCTGATCTTATTGGAAATGCTTCTAGCTTATCCCCATTACATATAATACTTGCTGATGGTTTTAAATAGATGCTACCTATTATTTTAAGGAAGGCTCCATTTATTCCTATATTTTCAAGTGTTTTTAATAGGAATGGATGTTGTATTTTGTCAAAAGCCTTTTCTGCATCCATTGAGATAATCATGTGGTTTCTGCTAGTTTTATTGTTGATATGATCAATTATATTGATGGTTTTCCCAATAATAAACCATCCTTGCATTCCTGGAATAAATCCTACATGATCAAAGTATATTATTCTTGTGTAAGTTGCTGTAATCTTTTAGCTAATATTTTATTGAAAATTTTCTCATCTATATTCATGAGGGAAATTGATTTATAGTTTTCTTTCTCTGTTTTATCTCTTCCTGATTTAGGTATCAATACCATATTTGTGTCATAAAAGGAATTTGGTAGGACTCCACCAAATTTCCCAAATAGTTTGTAGAGTATTGGAATCAATTGTTCTTTAAATGTTTGATAGATTTCGCTAGTAAATCCATCTGGCCCTGGAGATTTTTTCCTAGGGAGTTCACTGATGGCTTGTTTGATTTCTTTTTCTGAGATGGGGTTATTTAAGTAATTTACTTCCTCTTCAGTTAATCTGGGCAACTTGTATTTTTGTAATATTCCTCCATTTCACTAAGATTGTCAAATTTATGTGCATACAATTAGGAAAAATAATTCCTAATTATTGTTTTGATTTCCTCTTCATTCATCCTGTTAAATTCTTATTTCTTCTCTATATTTTGTAACTAAGTTCAGTGTTGTTTCCCCATACATATGGGGTTGGTGTGTATTTCAAAGTGATGTAAAAGCTATTGGGTATTAATACAATTGGTTGAATTAACTATTGAGACTAAATTAAAGGTCTTTTTAGTTTGGGGAAAGGAATTTTAGTGTGAGAGATAGCAAAGGGTTAAGTTTCTACAGAACTGCAAGAAATGCTGCAGCAAGACTACTGATAAAAAGTACCAGACAGTAGCCTTGGGAAGAAGTTGGATTCCCATTTCCCAGAGAACTCCTAGATAATACTAAAAGTGAGATGATGTAAAATAAAAAGGAGCTGGCAGCAGCAGGTGGATTTGACCAGTTAGAAAGCAGTTAGTGGCCCTGGGACACTCAGGCCCAGATAAGGACACATCCAGGTTCCTGGTGGGGAGGTCAATATTTTGGGGTTGTTACTGTGCATACTTAATGAACTTCATGTATTACGTATAATATCTAACAGAATTAGAACCTCATTAGTAATAATTGTGATAATGAAGGATTGGAATTGCTTTGCACCAAATGGTAGATTAGGACAGGGGCATGGGACAAGTTAGGAATGGGATAAAAGAAATCTGAGCTTCTGTGACTTGCACTCCCTGGCTGCCACTGCTTGAACGACAAGGGCTGTGTCCTTTCTCATGAGAAAGAATAAAAAACCTTTTCTAAACTCTGACTCAGGCTCTGAACTTTTTCATCCCACACAGTATGGACATTTTAGTAATTTTATTTGCAGAATTCCAAATGAACTCATTGTTCATATCACTAATTCTGGACAGGTCTCTGGGTTCCTAGAGAGGATCAAGAATAGTCTTTTCAAGTAGGTCCTTCAATATTTTGCCCCAAAGAGTCCTAACAAAGTCTACTTGGCACAGTTCTCAGTGCCCTCCCAAATGCTATATAAAAAGTCTCAAACAGTTCTTTCAGTCCATTTCTGAGATAATCCCCAAATTACAATTTAGAACTTAAGTTTAAGATCCTAACCTCCCTAACTTTTTTTTTTTAAGCAATTGGGGTTAAGTAACTTGCTCAAGGTTACATGGATAGTCATTATTTATGTGTGGGTGCTCATTTTCTGAGGCTGGATTTGATCTCGGGTCATCCCAACTCCGCTGCCAGCGCTCTTACTCACTGCGCCACCTAGCCACCCCTTTTAGGGCAATTGGGGTTAAGTAACTTGCCCAAGGTCACACGGCTAGGTTTTTGTTTGTGTGGGTTAAGTGTCTGAGGCCGGATCCGAACTCAGGTCCTTCTGACTCCAGGGCCGGCGCTCTACTCACTGCACCACCTAGCCGCCCCAGGTCCCTAACTTTTGCAAGGCCATTCATTCCAATCCTATTTTGCTAATTTACCAATTGTAGTCCTGGCCTGATTTAGGCCAGTCTGGTGCTTCAGTTTGAGAATTGGAATGAAGTGAGAAACTAGTGGAATTTCTAAGAGTAATTAAAAGATTTACTTAGTGGGGGCGGAGTCAAGATTTTGGAATAGAAATACGACTTCCTCACAGAGCTCTTGCTCCCACCTCCTCCAACTCATGTAAAAAATGACTCTAGACAAACTTTGGAGCTACAGAACCCACAAAATGACAGAGAGAAGCTAACCTCCTGCTGAGGATGGCAGGCCAGCAGGAAGTAGTTAGCACAGCGCTCTGGGAGCCTATCTGAGTCCCACCAGCCTGAGGTTTTAGCCTCAGGGGGGCCACAGCCAGCCACTAGCTGGAGGGACTTCAGATTAGTAGCAGCTGTGTTGGTGTCCAGAATTATCAACCCATAGATGCTAAGGACAAAGTTAGAGGTCAGTGCAGTGTGGACTTTGGGACCTGGAAATTTGGGACAGCCATCAGACCTTTGCCCCCAGGGTGAGAAGCAAGTGAGGTGCTGTGGCCCTGCAGCTGTGGCCACATGGCTGCTTCAGAGCTCCTGGCCTGCAGATTGTAGGGGGACCAAGAGACAAGTCTGAGGGGTAATCTCTCTTACTATAACCTGCTTGAATCTGGATCACTCTCTAGGATGGAGGTCCTGGGGTACGTGAACAGTTTGCCAGAGTGTGTGGAGGCTTCAGAGAGGCCACCCAACTAATAGCTCCAGTAGCTGCGAAAACCACAGCATTTGGGATAAAGCTCCCGTTTCTGGTAGCAAAGTTCTACTGTGGCAAAAGGCTCAAAAGTCAAATAATTGAGTGGTAACATGTGTAAGCAAAGGAAGCAAAGCAAAAGAGCAATCCAACTTTACACTCCTATTTTGGGGACAAAAAGGATCAAAGCATGGAACAGGAGGAAGACAGTGAAGTCAGAACTCCTGCACCAAAAGCTTCCAAGAAAAATATGAATTGGCTACAAGCCATAGAGGAGCTTAAAAAAGATTTTGAAAACCAAATAAGAGAAGTGGAGGAAAAATTTGGAAGAGAAATGAGAAAGATGCAAGAAAATTATGAAATGAGAGTCAACAAGCTAACTGAAGAAAATAACACCTTAAAAAATAGACTAACTCAAATGGCAAAAGAGGCTCAAAAAGGTCAATGAGGAGAAGAATGCCTTAAAAAGCCAAATTTGCCAGATGGAAAAAGAATCTCAAAAGCTCACTGAAGAGAATCATTCCTTCAGAATTAGATTGGAGCAAATGGAAGCTAGTGACTTTATGAGAAATCAAGATACTATTAAACGGATCCAAACAAATGAAAAAATAGAAGACAATGTGAAATATCTAATTGGAAAAACCACTGACTTGGAAAATAGATTCAGGAGAGATAATTTAAAAATTATTGGTCTACCTGAAAGCCATCATCAAAAAAAAGAACTTAGAAATTATCCTTCAAGAAGTTCTCAAGGAAAATTGCCCTGATGTTTTAGAACCAGAGGGCAAAATAGAGGTTGAAAAAATTCATTGATCACCTCCTGAAAAACATCCCAAAAAGAAAACTCCTAAAAGTATTATAGCCAGGTTCTGGAGTTCCCAGATCAAGGAGAAAATATTACAAGCAGCCAGGAAGAAGCAATTTTAATATTGTGGAAACACAATCAGGATAACTAGGACCTGGCAGCTTCTACATTGAGGGATCTAAGGGCTTGGAATCTGATATTTCAGAGGTCAAAGGAGCTGGGATTAAAACCAAGAATCACCTACCCAGCAAAACTGAGTATCATGTTTCAAGGGGAAATATGGTGATTCAGTGGAATAGAGGACTTTCAAGCATTCAGGAACTTATCAAGTTGAACTACTTATATTCCTACAAGGAAAAACGATAATTGTCACTTATGAAACTTTTCTCAGTATGAGAATAGTTGAAGAGAATAGAAATGTATATGCGTGTGTGTGTGTGTGTGTATGTGTGTGTGTGTGTGTGTGTGTGTGTACATACATATATATGTCCATATAGGAGGGTATATATATATATGTACAAGTATACATAGATTGGCACAGGACCAATTTAATAGGAAGGGATGATACTTAAAAGGTGAAATTAAGATGTGATAGAGGAATATAATGAGAGGATATGGGGAGAGACAGAATGGTGTAAAGTATCTCATATAGAAAAGGCAAGGGAAAACTGTTAGAATAGAGGGGAAGAACAGGAAGGCAAAAGAGAATGAGTCAACCTTATTGTCATTGAATTTGGCTTAGGGAGGGAATGGCATACACACTAAATCTTACCCTACAGGAGAGTAGAGGGGAAGGGAAAGAAGGGGGTAGATGATGGAAGGGAGGGCAGGCTGGGGTAGGGAAGTTGGAAGCACCCATTTTTGAAAAGGGACAGGATCAAAGTAGAGAATAGAACAAGGGTGGAGTATAGGATGGAGGGAATTATAGTCAGCCTTTCACCATATACCCACTGTGGAAATGTTTTGCATAGCTACACATGTACAACCTATATTGAATTCCTTATCTTCCCAGTAAGGGTGGATGATGAGGGAGGAACAGAATGAATCTGGAATTCAAAGGTTTAAAACCAAATGTTTGAGATTTCTATAGGATATCCATTTCAAGATGTCTAAGCAAATGAACATAGTAGTACAGTGTTCCGTGAAACCAAGGATAGTGAATCTTGGAGTTAGGACTCATCACTTAACAAAACTTCCTGGGGTGGCTAGGTGCCGCAGTGAGTAAGAGCTCCGGCCTCGGAGTTGGGATGACTCGGGATCAAATCCAGCCTCAGAAAATGAGCACCCATGCATAAATAATGACTAGCCGTGTAACCTTGAGCAAGTTACTTAACCCCAATTGTTAAAAAAAAAAAAAAAACCAAGACAACTTCCTGCAACACTTGAAGGCAGTCTGATGCAAATTAGGTTTAGACCACCATTTCAAACCATATACCTCAGTACATTCCAAATGGGTATCATAAATAAATTAGAAGAATTTCTTGTATATATAAGTATCTTGTGATACCTGATAACTGATGCAAAATGAAGTAAGCAGAATCAGGGTAACAAATCAGGTAACAATCTCTCTTAGAGAGAGAGATACCTTTCAAAATTTTAGATAGAGATTTTAGAAATCTCAAGCTGAATGGCTCCAAATTGGGGCTCATCTTAGCTTAGGACTATGCCTGAAACATAGTGGATACTATATAAATGTTTATTCCTTTCCCTTTTTCTTCCTTATTTCCCCTTTCCCCTCAAACTGTCCCCATTTCCAAACTTCCCTATCATTGTCAAGAGCACCACCAACCTCCCAGTAACTCCATATGCAAATTTCAGGTAAAACTCATTCCATATATTCAGTCTTTCACCTAAGTCTTATTGTTTCTACCTTCACAACATCTCCTTTACCTATCCTCTGCTGACAAGGGACCAAACAAGGGATAAAGAAAACCACATAATGAAGCAATTTTGATTGCATAAAATTGAAAAGTTTTTACACAAAATCAGTGCATTTAGAATTGGAAGACAAAACAGTTCATTGGGAATAGCAAACTCACCTGATAAAAGTCAGATTTTCAAGATACATAGGGAATTGATTCAAATATACAAGAAAAAACACAATTTCCCAGTAAATAAATGATAGTTTTTTCCAGAGAAAAACATGCAGATTACCAGGTAGCATGTAAAAATGCTACAGATCACTACTACTAATAAAAATTAAAATTAAAACAGCTTTGAGATGCTCTCTCACATCCATCAGTTTGTCCAGGATGACAAAAAGGAAAGTGAGTTGGAGGATAGGTACTCTACTGGACCGACTAGAGTTGTAAATTAATTGGCCCAGCCATGTTGGAAAGCAACTTGCAGCTGTACGTCAAAAATCACTAAATAAATTTTGCATATCTTTTGACTTAATACCAGTATTAGGCAGGCCCCAAAGAATCAAAGATAGGGATAGGACCCATAAGTACAAATATATTTATATCAGTACTTTTTTGTAGTACCAAAATACTAGAAATTCAGTTGTGGAATGGCTAAATGAATTATGATATATGAATGTAATGGAATAATATTGCACTATAAGAAATAATGAAAGAGAGAAATTCAGAATAACCTGAGCTGTATTGTGATAACTGATGCAAAATGAAGTAAGCAGAATCAGGGTAACAATTTTACACTAATTCCAAAATTATAAAGGAAAACCACTTTGAAAGGCATAGGAATGCTGATCAAAGCAATGACTAACCAAGACTTCAGAAGTCCCATGATGAAACCTACTTCCCTTAGCTAGCATAGAGGCAATCAGCTAGAGATAAAGAGAGATACATTCTCAGACACAGGCTGTGTGTGGATTGATTTGATTGCCTGTACGTATTTGTTACAAGGCAGTTATTTGGGGTGGGGAGCAGTGATACCATGGACACAAAAAACCAAAAAGGAATGAATTCTATCAATGAAGTAACCTTCAAATAATACAGAAGAGAGCAGAAAGAAGTTGAGAAAGATGCAAATAAAGCAGTTGTGGAACCATCATGTCATGTTTATTATTTACTTAAAGAAAAACAAGTTCTAAATAATAGAGATTTGGATTCATATAAAATCCTCTTCTTTTCTTTGGTGTATGTGGAAATGATCATGGTGTTAGTGATTATCAAGTTCATTATATTTTTAAAAATAAATTTTTAAATGGATTTTCCTTTCTCTCTGCATTTGGAAGCATATGCACAAATAAGCTTCTTCTACCACATTACAGTGGCTACGATAGAGGTTATTTTCTTATAAAAGTATGCTTTATACTTTCATACTAAAAAAAAAGCCTTCTTGGTCCATTATTTGTTTACCCAGAGGGTAATAATAAATCAGTCTGGAAAGGGACAAAATTATATAGCACACAGCATCCCACCTCAAGCTCTCCCCACTCTTACCCCTAGAACAACTACCCCCTCCCTACTTTTACAAAATAAAATCAGGCCTTTCAGGCTTAAATAACTCATGTGGTTCCTTCTCTGTTTGTCTACAGCTTGATCCAGAATTTGAAGAAAAACTGAAAAGGAATAAAGTGTCATTGGAATCTGAATACGAGGTACAGTATAATGTTTATTCAGAAGGGCCAATGGCCTGTTTTTGACTGTCCTTCCTAGCCAACATCAGGGAGTATCTGCTGCTTATGGCTAAACTTAGACTATGTCCATTCCCGTGGGCCTATTTTCCTTCCAGCAAAACCTCTTCTTTTTTTTCCTCCTGGGTAGTTTTTTGATCATGCAGTGCCTCTCTAAATGCAGAACTCTTTTGAAGTTTGATTACTGAAGGTACAGATACACTTCACTAATACCTAAGTGTATTGATTACCAGTTAATGAAGATATTGGTTTTGCATTGGTACATTTAGTTCTGTTCTAAATCCCACCCAGATTTCTTCTGTCTGTGCAAAGGAAAAAGTCAAGAAGCAATTGTTGCCAAAACAAGTTGATAGCAAATTTTGTTATATGCCTTCCCTTCCCTTTTTGGTCCTTGGATGGTTTTGGCCTGAGTTGCTTCAGGCAAGTAGAGATAACATCTCTTTGAGTAGGAATGGAAAAACTCCCAGCCTGAAATCTGTGGAATACTTAATGTGACATTACAGCTGTCTGGTTTTCAATTTGAGGGTGAAAAGGGAAAAAAAATCTCCTTTTCCCTTACCCCCATCTTTGGAATGTGGGTGTGACCAGCCAGGAACAGCAACATGTTTTCCCTTCCCATGGGACAGTTCTTGTTTCCTAGTTACCACCTTTGACTCCACTCCTGCAGTAATTTTTCTCAGCACATGTATTTGGGAAAGGCTGAATGAGCCCAGGTGACCCAGTTGTTCAGCCTTTATCCCAGACAACAAAAAAAGTATTCTGACTTGATTTTAGATAGAGGGGGGCCAAAGAAAAATCCTGGACCCAGTTTGGTTCTTTTGGGAAATTTATTCAGAATCCTTCAGTCAAAATCTTATGATTTTTTCTTGATTTGGCTCCCAACCAGTAGAAAGCCTAGAACTTCTGAACCAGGTCCAAGTCCTTGGTCCTTTCTGAACCTCTGCATACCCAAACTAAACACTGTTCTTTGTTCCTTAAGTACTAATTTGCAGTTGAGAACATATATGAATCAAATGCAATTAAATTTATATCTTAGATTTTATCTACAGTGAGCTACTTTTAAAAGTACTACTTTATCAACAAATAAAACTACTTTAAAGAAAAAGAAACTCTAGATTATATATCTGTCCTCTTATACAGAAATCAAAGTAGGACCCAAATGGCTTCCTTGACCACCTAGATTCTCAGCCAGGAGAAAGTTCACCAAAGGTCAGATACTCCCCATACTTTGGTTAGAGCTGTCCCACCTGCACTAGTGGACAATGACAGCTGCCCTGCTGATCTTCCCATACCTCCATGATATTATAGATGCTATTGCTATAGCCTCTTCTGCCACTAGCCACCCCTTACTTTTGCCATTGCCATAAACCTTCAAATTTCTACATTTGTCTTTGAGTATCACTCCTGTGAGAGTCTTTTCTAGAGTAAGAAGAAATCAACTCCTATCTCCAAGCTACATTTCCCATGAATCCAGGTAGCCAGACCCATCTCAAAAGACCACTACATTTTTCCTTGGGGTTTGAAATTTTGCAGTTCCTTGCAAATCAGGTGCACTATACGCAACATTTTTAATTATAGAATACAGCATCAACATGATCATCAACATATACTAGAACAAATATGATTAACCTGGGTGTCCCAGGTGCTATTCACAGCACATAAATATTAATAACACATACAAAAGATTCCATATAGTATAAAGTATTGCTTGAGACCACAAAAATAAAAGCAAAAATAAATAAAAGCAAAAAAAAAAGTCCCTGCCTTCAAGGAACTTACATTCTAATTAAGGGGAAGATAGTACATAAGAGGAAACTGAAGATGCGGGGGTTGAGAGGAGAGGAGAAGGTTTTTGCAAAGTCCAGAGAGTTGGAAGCATTGCTGGAAGGGGAATGAAATAGCTTAGGCCAGTTCCCAAAATGGAGGTCTTAGAAAAGACCTTTTGGAGGTCTTTTGGAGACAATTGGAGAAGGGGGCTAGCTAGTCTTTTCCTGAAATGTCTGTTTCTTATCTGTCTTCTGGGCTAGGAAGTCTTGGTATAAGTAGCAGAGTCAATTTTGTTTCAAGTGCCAAGGCAAGTGTCTGTTAGTCTTCATATGCACGTCACGGAATCTAGCTCATTCACCTATAGTCAATAATGTATACTGGAAGGAAGTCCACACTGAGAAATACCTTTTTACCATGTTTAGAAGTTTTCCCTTTTGTGTTTGGGTATGCCTTTACAAGAGGCTGCTAGGTGGTTCAGTGGATAAAGGGATAGGCCTGGAGTCAGGAAGACCTGAGTTTTAGATGTGGCCTCAGACACTTATTAGCTGTGTGACCCTGGACAAATCACATAACCTCTGTTTGCCTTGATATACTGGAGAAGGAAATGGCAAACCACTCCAGTATCTTTGCCAAGAAAACCCCATGGATAGCATTGGCAAGTTATGGCCCATGGTGTCACAAAGAGTTGAACACAATTGAATGAATGAACAACAGTGCTTTTGCAATCTTTGTGAAGTGCACAGTTGCCACCAGTATATGATTGTGCTCTTCCTGTCTCCTTCCAAAGATAGGAAATCAATATAGACAATTTCCAAAGGTTTACTAGTGTTTATATTTGAGAAATATTTGGTGACAGTTTGTATACTGGTACTTTTCTTTGTATATAAGAAGCATAAGTCTTATACTTCTTGGTGACAATTGTAGCCATATCAGGCCAGTAAAACTGTTTCTTACTAGCTCTAGGATCCTTTCTTGATCCATAGAAGGAAGCTAAATGGAGAGTGGAGAGCACAGTGGAGAGAGTCCAGGACCTGGAGTCAGGAAGACCTGAGTTCAAATTTGGCCTTAGACACTTATAAGCTGTGTGATCCTGGACAAGTCACTTAACCTCTGTCTGCCTCAGTTTCCATATCTATAAAATAGAGATAGTAAAATCTTACCTGTCAGGATTGTTGTGTGGATCAAATGAGACAAGATTTGTAAAGTACTTAGCACACTGCCTGGCACATAGGAGGTGTTGTATAAGTGGTTATTCCCTTTCTTTTTCCTTTTTCATCATGTGAAGCTTTTTATGACCTTAGAAAGCTATGCACTGAGTAGTACCAGCTACTTCCTGGTACTATTTGGGGGGAATCAGGAATAGTCTAGTCTGGTGTTCTATTGCACTGTTCATAATTTCTGCCATTGTCTCAGCAATAAGGTACCTTCACAGGAGTCCTGTGGCATTGCCACCTTGTTTCTTGGCTTATCTTCCCATAGATGTTAATCAGACTTTTCTCTTCCCTAGTCATCCATAGGTGGTTCAGATGGGCTTTGGAGTCAGAAAAGCTGGATTAAAATCTCACTAATCCTGACTCCTACCTTCATGACTTTGGGTAATTCCCTTAACTTCCCTTGGCCTCAGTTTGTTCATCTGTAAAATGAGGGGTTTGGACCAAGTGGGCTCCAAGATCCCTTCCAACGCTAGATCTTACAGTACCATGAACACAGTGAAGTTCATGTATCCTGTTGACCTGCTGTCATCTGCATGGCTGTTTGTTTATAATCCATCTCCTTGAATATTATGTGCAGTTTTCACTCCTTTCTATATCACCACAGCTTCCTTGTTCTGTGTCCTCCTAGACAGGGCATCTTCATTCCTATTAGTCTTCCCTGGCAATTGTACTGAGTTCATCTCTAGAAAGCTTGCACTGGACCCAGTGCTAACTTGGCACTGATCAGAATAGAAGTCTTGTCACTGACAGTTTACTTTGAAGCCAAGTGTTCCATTTTATGTTTGGGCTAACAAGTCTTGTCATTAAGGCCTCTGATTTTAAATTCACCTGGTGTCTTGTGACCATCACTTTCTTGGTAAAGAACCGCTTCTAAAGCCCTTCAAGGTGGCATTGGCATATAGGGAAAAGGTCTTGCTTGGATCTGCATAAGACACCACTGCTGCATGCATGAGGTGGTGGATAGTCTTTGAAAGCTTGTTCCCATCAGCCTAAAAGACCTTATGAGTTTTAAAATAATTGCATTTCTTGCCCTTCGGCTATTTGTAATCCTTTGGTCATATATGTGGTGTGTATGCATTTTACTTTAGCTCATCAACATGGTCATCTTCCTCTTTTCTTCCAGGGCCTTCCCAAAGACAATGATGTTATTAAGTTACAACAACACTTGTAGGGAGCTCCTGTCTCCAGCTTGGGAAAGTGGTGGGTTCTCCCAGTATTCTTGGGACGTATGCTCAAACTGCTAAAATCAAGCTGGGCAAATCAATCCATAAGCATTTATTAAGCTCCTATTGTGTTCCAGACACTGTTATTTACTGAGGATACAAAAAAGGCAAAAGACAGTGCCTGGCCTCAAGAAGCTCCCAATCTAATGGGGCAAACAGTTATCCCCTTCACATTCCTGCTTCCCATCATGCTTTTGATACATTGCAGCTTGGCATAAGAAATTAAATGGAAATTTTTTTAGAGTTTTGTGGATGACACAGAAAAAGTTTAGTAACTCGTGGGCAGCTAAATGGCACAGTAAATAGAGCACTGGCCCTGGAGTCAGGAGGACCTGGGTTCAAATCTGGCCTCAGACATTTAACACTTACTAGTTGTGTGATCTTGGGCAAGTCACTTAATCCCAATTGCCCTGCTTTCCCCCCTCCAAAAAAAAGTTTAGTAACTCAGAAATGCATATGATACATGTATAGTGTTGTATAATGTCAACATATTTTATTTTATTAATACCATAATAATTCAGACTTTTTCTCTGATAAAAAGGAAAGGCCAAAAAATTTTATGCGAACTTCCCAGATTGCAGGGGCACCACATTCCTAACACCCACAATTCTGAACAGATCACTGTACCTACAAAGCAAGCTATGTATAGGATAAATAGGAAATAATTGACAGAAGAAAGAGCCTAGAATTAAGAGAAGTTGAAGAAGGCTTCCTGTAGAATGTGAGCTTTTAGCTGGGACATCCTATTTAGGCAGTGAGAACACATTTACCTTTTGCTAAAATGTTTGCCTCAACCACTCCTTCCATTCCTCTGCTATTGGAGAAATCCCCCAGAGGGAAAGTTCTTTGGATCCCCACTTTGGAAACCAGAGAATTCGTTCTCTTGCTATGTTCATTGCCACCACCTGACTTAAGTATGCTTTTTATGCCCTGCATAGGCTGCATGGCTAGGTGTGCAGGTATTGGGGCCCAGATTCTTGTTTATGGTATTCTGGTAATATCTTGAACAGATTCGAATTGGTTGCAAGGAGGGCTGACATTCCTCTGACACAAGATGTGGACACAGCAGCACTAGATTACCCATTGTCTCCTTATTATTGACTGTTTCTTTGAGAAGTTTCAAGGTTACCTCAGTGTGTCCCAAGTATGATTAGTTTTTGTTCTTCTAAGGCCAAAGCCTTCTAGAAACTATAACAGTATTTGCTTCAAGTATGTCTCATAAAATGACTGGAAAATGAGGATCACTTGTGTTCCACTGTCTGGGACAGCCATTCAGTCCACATACTTAATGCTTTGCTGTGACCTCTGTACAAGGTTGTAGGATCAGGGGATCATAGATTTAGAATTTGAAAAGACCATAGACATCTTTGAATCCAGCCCCTTCACTTAACAGATTAGGAAACTGAGACTCAGAGTTCCATGAGACCAAGTGAAAAAGACCCATTAAGAATTTCTGAGGAATTGGCTAATATGGTGGAAAAGGAAGATGACAAATATTGGAAGGAAAATTTAGACACTAACGCACTGTTGGTGGAGTTGTAAACTGATCTAATCATTCTGGAGAACAATTTGGAAGTAAGCCAAAGGGCTATATAACTATATACCCTTTGATCCAGCAGTAATACCACTACTAGGTCTGTATCCCAAAGAGATCATAAAAAATGGAAAAGGACCCACATGTGCAAAATATTTGTAGCAACTCTTCTTGTATTGGAATTGGAAATTGAGGGGATGCCCATCAATTGGGGAATGGCTGAACAAGCTGTGGTATATGATTGTGATTGAATACTCTTTTGCTATAAGAAATGATAAGCAGGATGTTTTTGGGAAAACCTGGAAAAACTTACACAAATTGAGGCAAAGTAGAGTGATCAGAACCAGGGGGACATGATAATCAGTAACAGTAATATTATATGATAATCACCTGTGAATGACTTAGCATCTCAACAATATAGTGATCTGGGGTGGCTAGGTGGCACAGTGAGTAAGAGCGCCGGCCTCGGAGTTGGGATGACCCGAGATAGAAACCGGCCTCAGAAAATGAGCACTCACACACAAATAATGACTAGCCGTGTAACCTTGAGCAAGTTACTTAACCCCAATTGCTTTAAAAACAACAACAACAACAACAAAACAATATAGTGATCTAAAACAATTCCAAAGGATTTATGATGAAAAATGCTATCCACCCCCAGGGTAAGAACTGATGGAGTCTGAGTGCAGATCAAAGCATACTATTTTTCTTTTTCTGTATTTTTTGTGGTTTTTTTTCCCTTTGGGTCTGTATCTCTCTCCCTCTCCTCCCCCTCCCTCTCCCCCCTCTCTCTCCCTCTCCCCCCCTCTCTTTCTCCTCCTCTTTCTCCTCTTCCTCCTCTTCCTCTTCGTACTCTTCTTCTTCCTTCCCTTCATGAAACCAGGTAGAAAAGACCCATTAGGAATTGCTGATGAATTGGCGAATATGAAAGAAAAGGAAGATGATAAATGTTGGAGGAGATGTGGGAAAATTAGAACACCAATTGGTGGAGTTATGAACTGGTCCAACCATTCCAGAGAACAATTTGGAACTATACCCAAAGGGCTATAAAACTATGAATGCCTTTTGACCCAGCAATACCACTACTAGTTTTGTATCCCAAAAACATCAAAGAAAATGGGAAAGTACTCATATGTACAAAAAAAGTACAGCTCTTTTTTTTGTAGTGACATATATCTTCAGTGGATTTCCTATCCTTGTCCCATTCTTCAAGTCAAGTCAATTCAACAAGTATTTATAAAATACCTCCCAAGTGTCCTGCATTATGTTAAGCACTGGGAACATAAAGAAAGGCAACAAACAAATAAATAAATATACTTGCTCTTAAAGACCTTACAGCCCAATGGGGGAGACAACATGCAAGGAGCTCTGTACAAACAATATATGCAGAATAACTTGGAGGTTGTCTCAGACAGAAGGGACTAAGATTAAGAAGGACCAAGAAAAACTTTTTGAAGAAGATGGAACTTTAGTTGAGATTTGAAGGAATACAGGGAAACCAAGAGGTAGAGATGAAGAAGGGAGAGTGTTCCAGTTATGAGGGACAGTTAGGGAAAATGCCTGAAATCAGGAGGAGATCATGTTTGAGGAACAGCAAGCAAGCCCTGAACCAAGGACTACAGTCCTCTAACTCTCATACTCCATCCTTTAAAATTTTTGTAATAGTCAATATAACATCTACCCCTAAATATCAGTAATCTCTGATGGATGTTACTATTCATAAGATGTTAAGGTTCACGAGCAGTTCTACGAGTACCAGACTCATATTTTCACAGTATTGATCCATGATGCCTATATTTAACCAAGTTATCAAAGGAAACTGTACTCATTGATGAATCTTATACGATATAGAATCAAGGAAATGCTCTAAGACAATTGACATGATAAATATAATGAAGCACATATGTAAATTGTAAGCAATAACAATAGAGGCATTCCAACAAGCAATTACTAAAAAATGTTCACTTTGACACTATCAAATAATAGCCATATGCAAATGCAATATAGAGGTACAGTTTTGTAAGCAGAGTGAAAGCCATAACATAGAAAGGGAAAAGAAACAAAACAATTTCTAAATAAATGAAATCCAAAAATAGAAATAGTGTTCAAAACAAACAAGCAAACAATTCAACTGATAATTTCAATGAGAGAGAAGTAGAATAATGTAACAGGAAATACAAATGTGTATCAAAAGGGAACAAAATTATGGAAGAAAGAAATGTAATAAGTAGCAAATTTAAAATTAGAAAAAA
Organism: Gymnobelideus leadbeateri; assembly: GCA_011680675.1. Taxonomy (NCBI): domain Eukaryota; kingdom Metazoa; phylum Chordata; class Mammalia; order Diprotodontia; family Petauridae; genus Gymnobelideus; species Gymnobelideus leadbeateri. Next base: position 75,876 of record WOXC01007740.1, on the reverse strand, counting down.
ATTAATAATCTGCAGTTTTTCCAGAAATGAAAATGTTTAGCTATATTTTCAACTTTAAACACAAGTCTTGTAAAGGAATTAACATAATGAATTAACATAAAAGCATAAAAATAAAAATCTGGAAAAAATAAAAATTCCATTTTTAATTGTACAGATTTTACATATATATATATATATATATATATATATATATATATATACACACACACATATGTCCACACACACATACATACAGCAGTCATACTCAGATTCTACTGTTAAATAAATAGAAAGAATTAAAATGTTATCTAAATTCCCAAAGAAAAGACAGAACCACAATTTCAAGAGAAAAATTACCAAGGATAAGTAACAATAAGAAAACACTGCTAGGCCCAAGAGGCTTTGGTCACCACACCTACTCCCTCCAGAATGACCCATGCTTGCAGTCCAGTTCTGGATCCAGTCCTGGGGGAGCCTCTAAGGAGGGAATGGGAGGGTAGGCTTCCTCTTCTCCCATTCTTTGCCCCTTTAAACCCCGACCATCGCAGTGACCCCAGCTACAGTTATTTAAAACTTAGGCTTAGCCTTACTTCTATGTTTTCCCTAAAAGAAGTGAAAAAGTACTCAGTGTACAGTATAAATCATGAAGGCAGCAGATATTTTATTCCTGCTAAACATATAAGACTCACAGAATAAATTGACAGAACAAATTAAAACAGGATTGAGGAATTTAGTAACTGCTGTTATATCAAATGAGAGGTTACATCTTATCAATGGGTGATGGGGGTACAAGTATAAAGAAAATGATCCCTATGCACAATGAGCTTACATTCTAAAGAGTATAAAGCAGTTTGCAGTTCTGCTGATTTGGCATTTCACATTTTACCTTGGCTCTGTCCACTTCTTGATGGTGGTCATTTCTCCAAAGAAAAAATTACCCTTGTCACCCATCAACTTCATTCAATGAGCATGGGCTCTCTCTACCTCTGGGACACACAAACCTGGACAAACACACCTCATAGCTGCTGCTTGGTCACCTACTCAGGGAGCGATTTGTCCAAGGTTATACAGATTATAACTAGCAAACCTAAGTTTTGAACTCACATACTTTGACTCTGCAGTTAACATTCTGCACTATGCTCTACTTCTAGCAAGGCAGAGAGCCTTCAGTGTTCTACATTCTCCAACACCAAATATAATAGAGATTGAAACACTTTTCCATTTAAGATTTATATAGGCAATAATTGATGGTTGATATTGGCAGCTTTTTAATTGATGTTTGGTAGATCTTCTAAATGATGGAAGTGGTTTTAGGACAGTGGGCTGTTCAAAGAAGCTGGAGAAAGCAGTATTATGACCCTGTGTGTTTGTCTGTATGATGAAATAAGGTTGGTCTGAAAGATCTCTCATAATAGACTAAAACAATGCAGTGACTTCATCTGAAAGAACATTTCACATCCATAGTATGCCTCACCCTATTAAAAATGAACAGAAATCTATTTTCTCTCCTTCCCCTAATCCACTGAATAAAAAGGGAAAAGAAGTTCCTTATAATGAATAAGCATTGTTAAGCAAAACAAGTTCTTTCATTTACTGTATACAAAAATGTTTGTTTCATTCTGAACCCTAATTCTGTCAGGAGGTGGATTGCATGGATTGTCACGGGTCCTTTAGAATCATGTATAGTGAGCATATCAGTTATGGTTCTGTCAGCTTTCAAAGATGCTTGTCTTTATAGTGTTCATGTGTAGCTGTGTGGTGCTGGGCAAGTCACTTAACCTCTTTCTGCCTCTGTTTCTTCAGCTTTAAAATGGGGAAGATAGTAATAGCATCTCCCTCTCAGGGTTGTTGTGAAGATCAAATGAGATAAAATTAGTAAAGCACACAGTATAGCACCTGGCACACAAACCAGGTACTTCTGCTTCCTCTTATATAAATTATTATTCTGGTTCTGCTGGTTTAATTTTTAATCAGCTTGTAAATTGTTCATTTTCATCATATTGATATTAGACTATAAATTGTCTTGTTCTGCTGTCTTCACCCTGCGTCGGTATATGTGTCTTTCTATATCTTTGAAATCATGTTCTTCCTCATTTCTCTCAACACAATAGTATTCCATCACAATGACTTAACACAACTCATTCAACCATTCCTCAGTTGATGAGCATCTCATTAGTTTCTAGTTTTGGGTTTGTTTTTTTTTTTTTATCACAAGAAGAACTGCTATAAATATTTTTGTGCATAGAGAATTTTTTCCTATTTCTTTGATCTCTTTTAAATACAGATTTTGTAGTGGTAGAGCTGGGCCAGAGGGAATACACAGTTTAGTAATTTTTTGTGTATAATTTAAAATTGCTTTCCAAAATGGTTGTATCCATTCACAAGTCCATCAGCAATATGTCAGTGTTCATGTTTTTCCAGAGCACCTTCAACATTTATCATTTTCAGTCATTTTTTTTGATCTTACAAATATGAAGTAGAATCTCATAATTGCTTTACTTTGCATTTCTCTAACTAGTAGTGATTTGGAACATTTTTTCATATGACTATGGAAAGCCTTGGGTTTCTTACTTTGAGAACTGCCTGAACATATATTCTTAGACTATTTATCAATTGGAGAATGACTCTCAACTCTTTTAAATTGGATTCAGTTCCTTATATATCTTGGACATGAAATCTTTATCAGAGAAACTTGTTGCAAAGATTTCCCCCCTTTTAAACTTTAACTTTCCTAGCTTTTTGAATTTGTGCAAAAACTTTTTCAATTTTATGTAACCAAAATTCTACATTTTATCTCCCATGATTCTCTCAGTCTCTTGTTTGGTCATGAACTTTTTTACCATCCATACCTAAATAATTTTCCCTATGTTTCATAATTTGTTTATTATATTGCCTTTATATAATCACATATCTGTTTGGAGTTTATCTTGGTATGAGTTGTTGGTCTAAATATAATTTCTTCTATACTGGTATACAATTTTCCTAGCCATTTTGGTCAAATGATGAGTCCTTAGGCTAGTAACTGGGGTCTTTGTGTTTACTGAATACTACAATAGCTCTGTATTTTGTGTGGATAATCTGTTTTTTGACCAGTACCATCTTTTTTTGAGAATTAACACTGTATGATACAATGTGAGATCTGGCAGTGCTAGACCCACTTTGTTCCCACTTTTTCATTATTTCCCTTAAGATTCTTGTCCTTTTTTTGCCTCTGTATAAATTTCATTATTATTTTTTCTAGTTCTATAAAATGATCCTTTGGTAGATTGATTTGAGTAAGTAAATTAATTCAGGTACTGTTATCATTTTTATCACATTGACTTGCCCTAGCCATGAACAACTGATATTTTTTCCAATTTAGTTCTATCTTTATTTCTCTAAGCAGTGAGTTGTGGTTGCATTTATGTAGTTTTTTTTTTGTGTCTGTCTTGGTAGGTAGACTTCTAAGTATTTTATACATTCTGTAGTTATTTTAAATGAAATTTCTTTTTCTATAACTTCCTGCTGGGTTTTATTGGCATTATGTAGAAATTCTAATGATTTGTGTGGATTTATTTTATATGCTGAAAGTTTGCTGAAGTTATTGTTTTAGTTAATTTTTAAGTTGTCTCTTTAGGGTTTTTTAAGTACACCATCATGTTATCTGGAAAAAGTGATCATTTGTTTCCCTTTTTTGCCTGTGTTTATTCTCTCCATTTCATTTTCTTATCTCATTGTTATAGAGAGCATTTCTAGCACTAAGTTAAATAGAAATGATAACAATAGACAGCCTGTTTTACCCCTGACTTCAAAGGGAGAACTTCTACTTTACACACATCACATGTAACGGCAGCTCTTGGCTTTAGATAGATACGATTCATCATTTTAAGGAAGGCCCATGGATTCCTCTGTTTTCTAAAGTTTTTAACAGAAATGAGTGTTGCAAATTTGTTAAAAGTTTTTTTCAGCTTCTAGTCATATAATTGATTTTGTTAATATGATTAATTAAAATGATAGTTTTTCTAATATTAAATCAGCTCTGTGTTTTTGGTGTAAATCTGGCCTGGTCATAGTATATGATCTTTGAGCTTTGTGTTTGTTGTTTGAGCTTTTTTGCTAATATTTTATTTAATAATTTTGCCTTTATGCTCATTACTTTTATTTTTAGGTATTGTCTCTCCATATTTGTGTCATAGAAGAATTTGGTAGGACTCCTAATTTTGCTATTTTTTTCAAACAGTTTATATAACATTGGAATTAATTATTCTTTGAAAGTTTGATAGAATTCATCTTTGAATCCATGTAGTTCTAGAGTTTTTTCTTTGGAAGTCTGTTTATGGCTTGTTCAATTTCTTCTGAAATCTCTTGTTCTGTTAATTTGAATACTTTGCATTTTTGTAAATATTCATTCGCTTTATTTATCAGTTTTATTAGCCTTTGGTTGGGGAAAAATAGTTTCTAAGAATATCTTTTATTTCTTCTTTGTTTATTGTGTATTCATTTTCATTTTTGATGCTGGTGATTTGATCTTTTTCTTTATTTTCAATCAAATTAGCCTGTGATTTATTTGTTTTATTATTTCCCCTCAATAAAACCTGTTCCTAGTTTTATTAATTAATTCATGATTTTTTTTTTTAAATTTCAACTTTGTTAACCACTTTTTGATTTTCAGGATTTTTATTTTGGTATTGGTTGTTTTTTTTAATTTGTTGGCTTTCTAGTATTTTTAATTGCATGTCCAGTTCATTGATCTGTTCTTTCTCTTTTGTATTTGTCCTCCATTACTTAATACTGCTTCAGTCTTCTGTATATGGTTTGGAATTCTCTATTGGAGAAAACTCAAGGTGTCTCTTTTAGATGACTTCACTGTTACTCCACATCAGAATTGTTTTTCTCTGTGCCATCAGAATTTCATTTTTGAGAGTTTCCTATCTCTTGGATTGTTTTTCTATATAGAATTTTTAAGTCATGATCCTTTCTACTTAGCCTTTCTCTGAAGCCTTTAAATGTACATACATACAAGCCAATATATAAGTAGCATGCACAGTATGGATGATAAATGGTATAACACTAGGCTATAAAGGTTCTTGAGATGAGAAACTTTCTTACTCATCTTTTTGTATGCCTCAAAGTGCTTATCCCAGAGTTTTTCGTTGTACAAGAAGTTTCTTCTGAATGCATGCATGGATGTATGGATGAATGAATCCAGAAGAGGGAGAAATAATTTCACATGGGGATGATGAAGGGACACTTAAAGAATGAATAATTGCTAGTGTATTGTACTGCCCAAGACTGACCATTAGCTTTACCTTTTCCTTGCCATAAGTTTTTGAGTCAGTCTATCAGGAAACTTCTTTTCACACACACACAAAATTTTATATCAGAAATCTGTGAAAAAATAGATTGCACTTTATAATAATTTTTGTTGGAATTTGTCTTCTGAGATCCTAGAAATATCATATTCACACTTTTTTTTCAAAATCTGTGCCCCGATTTCTTATTTCTATCATCTAGAGATAATGATACTTTCCTGGCAGGCATGTAATAAGGTTAAATCTCTTGAAAGTACTTAAGGATCACTGAAATAGAATCACCACACTCATTCACAATATCATGATTTAGTCTCCTTTTAAGTATTTAAGCAGCTGTTGATGATCCAGGCCTCTGGCAGCTGTGGTATTCCCACATAGAATGAGGGAAATCTTAGAGCCTTTGCAGAAGCTGTGCTCTTAATATTCCAGTACATATTAACATTTGCCAAATCAGTCTGTTTGATTTATATACCTGGCTCCTTTTTTGAACTCCCTCTGAATTTTCATCCACTTTGTGTCCTAAAACATGCTAAAGGATGAACCAACTTCACACACATCCATCTGCCTTATTTAGGTCCTCCTCACCTAAACTCATATGGCCTCTAGTGCCACAAACCAGTGTCCAGAAAGGTCCTGTTATTTCCATTTGTATAATTAATCATGACCTTCTCCATAACTGAAACTTAATGGAACTTGGCTTTCAAACAGTACAAGGACTATGCATATAAAATATATGTTTTAAAAACATAATATTGCCCCCCAAATTGTTAGTTGATTTTTTCTTTTTAAAAAAAGGTTAATTTCAAAGTAATGCTTTCTTTTACTCTATACAGTGAATAATACATGTATTTGTCATACTAAAACAATTTTAAAGTTTTGCAAACTGGTTACAAAAGCATCATTTCACACTGAAATTCTTTTATTCCTGGGGTAGGACAGAACAGTCATTACCAGGTTATAAAAGATTTGAACTTAGTGGTAGCAACAGCAACAAATAATAATTGATAGACATTCTTTCTTTCTTTCTCTTACATGCGAAGAATCAATATTCAAGAATTCCTTGAAGAGAAAAATGACTTTGAGACATTTGATGGCCAGAAAATTATCTAGCTATAAAGTGGTTTCATTTCTGTATCTGTGACAATACTTGTCACTCCCACATTCCTAATATTTTGTGCCAGGATTCTGGAAATGTTCTAAATTTACCTCATTGCTTTATGCCTCAGCCATGGGTCTTTCTAAGAATTCTCTCCTTTTTGTTTACATGACAGTTGTACCTCCTGGAAGTTGGGCTGATTACCAAAGGCATTGTGAATCTCTCTTTGAACTTAAAACAGACGGTACAAGCCTTTTCACATGAAAAGGTTCTTTCCTTTAGTCACCTGGCTAACATACATAGTGATTGCCTCGATCAGATTCATGTTAGCATTAAGGCTTATCTAAAGACTAAGATTTAAGAAACCTGGATTCCAGGCCCATCTCTGCCACTACCTAGCTGTGTAACCTTTAACAAATCATTTAACCTTTGTGACTTTTGGATCCCTCATATATAAACTGAGAGGGTTAGATTAGTATTAGATGGTCTCTAAGGCCCTTCTAGCACTAAATTCTATAATCTTTAAACTCCTTTCCACCTCTAATGACTTGTGACCCATCAGGAAAGTCTTCTGTGACTCCAGTGAGATAATATTATTTACTTACTGTTTCCCCAACTAGTTTCTCACCCTTGAATCTCATCTTTTTTCTTCTCTCTCTCTCCTCCATAAGTCTTGCTGAAGAGGTAAGAAGGAAAGGAAAAAATATAAATGAGAAATGCTAGAATCAGATGGAAAAGGGAAGTACTTCCTTTGAGGTGGAGAGAAGATTGATATTCCTTTTTTTTTTTTTTTTTGGCAGCAACAGATCCCATTAGTCCAATCTGTATTTTGATACTCTGTAATGATGCTTTCCCTGAAGGTGGCAGCATCAACCTAGACAGAGTAGTCCAAGATGTCGGATGGTTGAGAGGCAAGATGTCTTCATTAAGCAGAACTTTATGGGTGCAGTTTACTGGGTAAAGAAAGGAAGAGCAAAAATGTCTAATGTTACCCTGTAAGTTTCCTTTGTAAGTGATGAAAAATGTATTAGTAGTAGTCTTTCATCAGTCTTCACATGGTATATGCTTGACATTCTGCCAAGATAGCTGGTGAAACTTCAAGTCACAAATGGGTCAGCCACTTCACATTATAGGATTATCTGTCCAAAAAAGGGGGGGGGGGTACTGAAGCTTACAACTGCCCCTTTCTTCTATTCTACCTCTTTTTCTTGTGATTGCCATCTAAAAAGCATCCTCCTAAGAGAAACTGTCAGAAGTGCACAATCTTTTTGTTTTGGTTAGTAGAGGTAGATTCTTTCTCAGATAGGGTTAATAACAACCAAGAAAGGTGGAAACCATGCTGAAGAATTTTTTAAGTTATCCTTTTGTATCATGTTTGAATTCACAAGATTTTAATTTCCATCTGAATTAAATATCCCTAAGGGTTTAATATCCTGATATGATTAAACTGAGATTTAAAATGTTGCACATTTGGCTGAAAGCAGAGCACTTTAAGTATTTTAAAGTTTTATCGACTGCAAACTCATTCAAAAGTACATTCAAAGAAGAGAAGTTCAGAGATTTAAATCTCGGCTGAAAATGGCTGATGGCTGTTGCCATACAAGTCAGTAGACTGTTCTATAAGAGGGTCAAGGTCAAGAGAAGTGAAAATAGAGAGAGGACCATGTCCAAAAATTGTAATCACAGTTTGACCCACTTGTTACTAATTTTGTCAGAGGCCTTAGCAGTGAGGCTTAAACACCTCATTCAAGTCAGGGTTGGAATTGAGGTATAATTCTACAAAGGAGAATTGAAACATTCAGTCACCAAATCCTTTTTATTCTTCATTTTTAATATCTGGCCCATCTTTTCCATCCTCATCGCCACCATCTTAAATCAGGCCTAAATCACTTAATACCTGGATTATTGTAGCTCCAGCCCCTTCCCTCTCTTCCCTCACCAGCCCTTCTCCTTCTATACTAGAGTCAAGCAAAATAATCACTTTTGTTATCTTCCTAGTGAGAAACCTTCAATGGCTCCCCTTTGCCCATGGAATAAAGTTCAAACTACTATTATCTGACCATTTAAGGATCTTGCCCCAACCTGCCTTTTCAACTTTATCCCATTTCTAATTCTACTTACTGTACCCTGCATACAACTTCCCATTCCATCCCTATATTTTTGCCCCTGTGGTTATCCCTACCCGAAATAGTTTTGTTCTCTCTTCTCCACCTGTCCAAACTTTTCTTCACGGCTTAATTAGATCAAACCCAGCTTCTGAATGAAGTCTTTGCTAATTCCTGATCACATTTACCTGTCCTTTTAAAAATTCTTCTTGTATGTCTTATCAATATATTAATAAACTATCTTTTTCTCTGATTATCCTGTTTTATTCAATATCATACTATGTAGCACCCTAATATACATATATATATATATATATATATATATTGTCTTGTTCTTGAGTTATTTCAGACATTTGCCTTATCTCTCTAATTAGATATTATAAGGTTCTTGTATACTAAGGGTGTATCTCATACTAATTTGGCATCTTGCACAGTGCTGGGTACATAGCTGGCATTTAATAAATGATTGATGGAAGATTTGGAGTCAGAGGACCTGGGTTCTAATCCTAGTTCTCTTGTTTGCTGGCCATGTTACCGTTGGTAAACTACTTAGCTTTTCTGGGTTTCAGTTTCCTTACTAATTGAATTCAAAGATCTTTCTTCTACATGCAGTCCTTTCAGTAATAGAGATCTAAAAATTAAGTTCAGCAAACACATTAAAACTTTGAAATTATATTCAGCTCTCTCTCTCTAGCTGTGTCTTTTGATTTTTATTTCTTCTTTTTCTTCCTTGTCTTTCTTATTTGGTAGATTTGATGACCACAGGTGCAAGAAATTCTCATAGATGATCTCCCTGTCTCCTGAAAGGAAGCCTGCCTAATATTTCTTTATATTCTATCTTATTTTTTTAACAAATGCTTTATTAACTCCTGTTTTACACCATTCATTTCCGCCAGATTTTGAGTTACAATTTTTCCCCCCGTTTTCCCCCTATCCATCATCCCAGAATAGCAGTCCCACAAGATATTGCTTCCTCCAATCTGCTCTCTCCCATATCTTCTCCCATACCCCCTTCGACTTTTCCATTAGAGCAAGTTGAATCTCTGTGCCCCAATGCCTGCACATCTTGTCTCCCAATTACATGCAAAAGAGTATTAATAATAGTATTTATATATATTTGAAACATTTAATTTTAAGACCTCAAATTTCAGATCCGTTCCCTTCCTCCTTTGTCACCCATTCCCTCTGGGAAGATAAGTAATTCAGTATATGTTGTACATGTCTAGCTATGCAAAACATTACCATAGTAGATATATTGTACAAGGCTGCTTATAATTCCCTCCCACCCATCCCACCCCCACCTGGTCCATTCCCTACTTGATCCTGTCCCTCTTCTATAGTGGGTACTTCCAACCTCCCCTCCCCCCAAGGATGCCCTCCCATCCATCATCCTTCCTCTCATCCCCCTTCCCCCTATTCTGCTGCAGGTTGAGATATCCCATTTAGTATGTATGTCATTCTCTCCCAGAACCAAATTCAATGAGAATGTGGTTTTGCCTTTTTGACTTCCTATTCTTCCCCTCCCCTGCAGCCACTTCCCCTTGCTTCCTCTACATGAGATAGTTTACCCTACCCTGTCTCTCCCTGTCTCCTCTTGCCACTTTCCTCTCTCTCCTCATAATTTCACCCCTTAAGTATCATCCCTTCCCAACAAATTCAACCTATGCCCTCTATCCATATGTAACTGTAACCATATACACACACATTCACATATGTATTCAAATGACCATACATCCTTCTTCCATTATTTTCATACTGAGAGAGGTTTCATCACTCACAGTTATTGTTTTTCCATATAGGAATGTAAATAGTTCAACTTTGATAAGTTCCTTTTGATTTCTTTTCCCTGATTACCTTCTCAGGCATCTCTTGCTTCTTGTGTCTGGATGTCAAATTTTCTATTCAATCCTGGTTTTTTCCTCAAGAATGCTTGAAAGTCCTCTATTCCACTGAATGCCCATATTTTCCTCTGAAACAAAATACTCAGTTTTGCTGGGTAGGTGACCCTTGGGTTCATTCCCAGCTCTTTTGCCCTCTGGAATATCATATTCCATGCCCTTTGATCCCTCAGTGTAGAAGCTGCCAGGTCCTGGGCTATTCTGATTGTGTTTCCACAATATTGAAATTGTTTCTTCTGGCTGCTTGTAGTATTTTCTCCTTGATCTGGGGATTCTGGAACCTGGCTATAATATTCCTGGGAGTTTTCTTTTTGGGATCTTTTTCAGGAGGTGATCTGTGGATTCTTTCAACCTCTATTTTGCCCTTTGGGTCTAAAACACCAGGGCAATTTTCCCTGAGAATTTCTTGAAGGGTGATTTCTAGGTTCTTTCTTTGATCATGGCTTTCAGGTAGTCCAATAATTTTTAAATTGTGTCTCCTGCCTCTATTTTCCAGGTCAGTGGTTTTTCCCATGAGATATTTCACATTGCCTTCTAATCTTTCATTTGTTTGGATCTGCTTAACAGCATCTTGATTTCTCATAAAGTCATGAGCTTCCATTTGCTCCACTCTAACTCTGAAGGAATGAATCTCCTCAGTGAGCTTTTGAGATTCTTTTTCCATTTGGCAAATTCGACTTTTTAAGGCATTCTCCTCATTGCCCTTTTGGGCCTCCTTTGCCATTTGAGTTAGTCTATTTTTTAAGGTGTTGTTTTCCTCAGTCAAGCTGTTGACCCTCATTTCATACTTTTCCTGCATCCTTCTCATTTCTCTTCCCAATTTTTCCTCCACTTCTCTTATTTTATTTTTAAAGTCCTTCTTAAGGTCCTCTATGGCCTGTAACCTGCTCATATTTTCCTTTGGGGCTTTTGGAGCAGAATTTCTGACCTCACGGTCCTCCTCCTGTTCCATGCTTCGATCTTCTTTGCCCCCAAAATAGGAGTCTAGGGTTGCATTTTTCTGTTTATTTTGTTTCCTTTGCCTTGGCATGTTGCCACTTAATTACTTGACTTTGGGGCTTGTTGCCACAGTAGAACTCTGCCACCAGACAGGGGACCTTCGTCCTGAACGTGTGGGGGGACAACTTCCGTTTCTGGCAAGCTGTAAACCCACCCACTACTTCCACCCTAGATCACAATCCAGATCCAGGGGGGTTAAAGCAAGAGCAATTACCCCCCAAGACTGATTGCTGGATCTCCCTACAGTTCACAGGCCAGGAGCTGGAGCTGCCTCTGAAAACTACAAAATGGCATGTCTCCTCAGAGGCTTCTAGCCCCCAGGGGAGGAAGCCAACGAGTTCCCCAAATACTGGTCCCAAAGTTCATGGGGCACTAACCTCTCACTTTGTCCTAGGCATGTCTGTGTTGATAATTCTGGAATCGCCACAGCTGCTGGTGTTCTGGGGTCCCTCCAGCCGGTTGCTGGCCCGGCCATCCTGGGGCTAAAACTGTGGCTCACCCGGACCTGGGCTTGGCTCTCCATGCTCTGCTCCCTGCGCTGCCGGCTCCCAGACCGCTGTGCTGGTCCTTCCTGCAGGGCTGCTGGGCTGTCCTCAGTGGGAGGTTAGCTTCTCTGTGTTGTTCTGTGGGTGCTGGGGCTCCAGAAGTTGTTCAGCGTCCCCTTTTACATAGTTTGGATGTGATCTGGGGAGAGAGTGCCTTGGACGTGCTGTTTCTACTCTGCCATCTTGGCTCTGCCTCTATATTCTATCTCTTAAAAAGATATTAAATCAAGTGTCAAGTGCTAAGCTTTGGCCATCTAAAACTCTTCTCCAGTTTTTAATACTCTTTAAAAGAAACAAGAATTAGGCCATTTTATAGATCACATGGAGTTGTGGTTAGAACACTGGAGGTAGGAGTTAAGGACTTGATGGTTAATTCTCCATCAATTCTGAGACCTTCAGCAGCTTATTTCACTTCTCTATGGCTCAGTTTTTTCCTCTGTAAATGAGAATGGGGTGAAAGGGATTTCTAGTTTTTTTTTTTTAATTCTTGTAGAACATATAAGGGTTCCTAATCTGGGATCCATGAACTGGCTTTTTGTTTTGTTTTTATATTTTGATAACTATATATCAGTATAATTGGTTTCTTTTATATTCTGGTATATTTTATTTTATGCATTTAAAAACATTTTTATGAAATGGGGTCCTTAATTTTCACCAGACATGAAGAGTTAAGAATCTCTATTCTATATTCTATCTTAATCCTAATTTCCTCAGAGGATAGTCAGACCAAATTATATTTAGCATCTAGAAGAAAAGAAAATGACCTGATTGTTAAAAACACAATAAGTAACCCTCAGATTTCCTAATAGAATCTTCTTTTACTTAGTATTTTTTGCTATTATTTGATTTATGGCCCCATATTTTCCCTCCCATAAGTACATGAAAAAGAGATCCTCACAGGATGTTAAGCATTGGAAAGATCTTTAGAGGTCATCTAGTCCAGAGATGTCAAACACACTTCACAGTGTGGCCTGAACCAGATGAAAATGTAATTGAGAAATATTTAACAAAATAAATAAAAATACAATAGAACATAGATGATGTTAATATGTGTTTTTCTGAACCAACCTATGGCTCACAGGCATCCTTCTGTAGGGTTTAATGTCCTCTTTTCCTTTTGAGTTTGATACCAGTGATCTAGTCCAATTCCCTCATTCTTCAGATGAGAAAACTAGACCTATGGAGGTAAAATGACCAAGGTCATACAATTAATCAGTGGCAGAACTAGAACTAGAACCTAGGCCTAACTCCCGGGCAGCTGCTTTTTCCACTACACCATGCTTTGTTTCTTTCTTACTCTTCTTTCTAGTGCCATATTAACTGACTTCCTCCCAGACTGATCATTTTGCTTCCCACTTCTTCAGTTTTATTCCAGTCTCATGTTTTCCTCTCCTCTGAAGTCATAAAAGTAAGACATGGTGTCAGCATCTCTCAAAAGTAAAAAAAGCAAAGTGCCTATTCCCACCACTGCTGTCAAGTTGCAAAAGGGGTGGGAGGTGAGCCAGAGTAGAGAGGACGAATATCCTCAGGTGTTTGTCTTTGAAAACTAATCAGGACAAAACCTCTTGGGGATTTTAGAGACTTGAACTCCTGCCAATAACAAGATTATTGTTGCTGCAATTGATCTAGAGCCCTCTAAACAACAACTGTAACTCAGGACCAAAATACAAGTGGGCTGTGTTTTGCTTTTTGTCTGTTGGCTGAAGGATTAACTGTTAATGAAAACAAACACTTTCCTTCTTTAGCTTTATCACACCAGGATGTCTCAGCAATACTGTGTTGGGAAAGGAAGTAGGCCACTACATCTTCCTGCATCAGGATTTGGACCTGGGCATTATCATTTGCAGGATTGTATAGCAGAGAGAAATCTAGATTTGGAATCAGAATTATCTTAGTTCCAGTTCCTACTCCTGGACTTTCTAGCCATGTGGCCCTCTGACCCTTGGTTTCTTCATCTGTGAAATGGGAATAATAGCACCTAGTCCTTGGAGTTGTTATAAGGATTAAATGAGATTATGTATGTTAAACAATGTGTAAACCTTAAAGTATTATATATACATGTCAGCCAGGAATACTACTAGTAATATTTGTATAAATCTGAATAGTGTTTCATATTTTTAAAAGCCACATATGTTAATCTTATCCTAGCATAGTTACCCTATGAGATAGATATAGCTCTCAGATTCCTTACTACACTAAGATTCTGTGGTTCTTTGATTTGCTTTTAGTCCTAAATGAATCACAGTGGTTTAGCACATTACAGATAGCCAAAGATATTTTCATGTCTCACCAAAGGCCCATCCAAATTTTCTGGCAAGCATCTTTCTCACCGCAGATGGGTTAACTTATAAGCATATACCAGCCTTACTTTCTGAACACCAGGCAGAATTAAAGGTTAAGTAAAGAAGAGAACCCAATTTCTTGGCTTAGAACCAAGTGTTCCTAGTTCTTGGTGCTTAGAAGAATCCCATTTGTTGGTAAAGGTAACAATAATAGCAACAGAACATTGCTTCTAGGTGCTTTCCTCCTGTCTTAGTACGATGGGTTTTACTAGCAACCCAGCATGGAGCCAGAAAGGTGGCATTCTGTTATAAAGATACAGCACGCTGTATTATACTTTGCTCTAAGTTTTCTCCACAGCACAGGCTAAAAGCTGAAAATTGATTTAGTTCATGAAACATTTCATTGCTGAAAGAATTGGAGTCACTGTGGAGTTGAGCACTGCCAAGCTCAGTTACTATGATGGACAAAAATTGTATGGTTTGGACTTAAGATTGGGCTGTATGTCCAGCTGGATGCATAAAAATACTTTGTGAAAGCTACCAGGAAGAAAGCTACCACCAAGGACCAACTTATATCACTTTAAATAAACTAATATTGGGTACTCAAGTACACCATCAAGAGTGAATTAAAGCAGTAAGGTTTTTTTTGTTTTCTAGATGTTTTAGACATCACTGACTGATTAACATCCTTAATATAGGTTAGTAGTATAGGACAGTTCTGGGCAACAGAGATCAGTTATATATCTTATTTTCACTTGACAAATTGAAAAACCAAAGTATAGAGGAATAAAGGAAAGTACCCAAGGGCGTATACTAAGAAAGGCATCTGGTTTTAGCTGCAAAAGGACTGACCTTATGGCTACTGGGAGGCACTTTGGTCTTATTTTGTCATGCTAGAGTCTAAGAATGAGCTATAACCTCTCAGAGCCTAAAGACTCCAAAAGGGCTAAATTCCCTTTTCTTGGAAGGGTTTATGTGCATTACTACACTGTACCTAATAGAAAGCAGTGTGAATGAATGCCATCTCCTGAGCAGACTCAGAAGGTGTACACATAAACAGAAGCTATATATCCAGAGACACAATGATGCTAGAGGTAAAATGAGAGATTTGTCTTTTGTGGGCTGGTTAATTATGACATCTCTTTCAAGCCAAGATTATTTGAGTGTAGAGTGTTGATAATACTTTAGAGAGTGGAAAACTTGGGCCCAAGTTCTGTAAATATTTTCCTAGCAATAAGACACCTTATTTTTGGACTCTACAGAGAAGGCAAGGAAGCTTCATTGTTGGAAGCCTTTGAATCAAAAACACAGAGAAACTGAAAAGTAAACTTGGAGGATAAACTGGAAAGTCTAAATACTAAGATTTTTATGAATCCACAAAACACTTCTTCCATTTATATTGACATTGGCTTCAAAGAAATTATTTTTGCATATACATTAATTCATTGGGGAAATATTTGAATATTTACTATGTGCAAGGACATATAAAAACTTGACTCAAATCAAGTCTTTCTTCCCCCTTTCTCTTCTTGGCTTCCAGTGTTATTTTTTTTTCAGTTTTATTTTTCTTTGGTCTTTTCCAGACCAGTTCTGCCACACTGTTGGCAGCTTGTTTTATGGATGTAGAAATCAGGATGAATGGGTAAAGTGTTTGATTAAAATTTCATAATGCTGATGGTGGTTTAATATAAAAGACATAAAGTAGATCCTTCATGAGAGGCAACATGATGTGGTAGATAGAGAACTGGCCTCAGAGGCAGAAAGACCTGGATTCAAGTCCTGCCTTTTGGCATATCCTGATTTTGTGACCCGTAACTACTTCTTTTTTTGTTTGTTTTGTTTTTTGGAGGGCAACTGGGGTTAAGTGACTTGCCCAAGGTCACCCGGCTAGTTTTGTGTGTTAAGTGTCTGAGGTCTGATTTGAACTCAGGTCCTCCTGACTCCAGGGCCCGTGCTGTATTCACTGTGCCACCTGGCCGCCCCTGATCCATAACTTCTTATCACCCAAGGTAGCCATCTAAGACTATATATTGCAGAGAAGGTGCCAGTGTGCATTGGTAGAGGGAATTCTTCCCTTAGGAGCACCATACACCAAATAAAGCACAGTTCTAATGGGGAAAAATGATATTTCATATTAAAAAACGAGAACACCATGACCTTAAAGTCTCTTCATCTCTCTGGGCTTGCCTTTCCTCATCTTTAAAATGATGAATTACTGAGTCGGATCACAATAAGATCACAGCTTTACCCCTAGAGGAATCTTTAAGGCTCATGAATCCAGCCTCCTCCTTTATAGACCAGATAACTGAGGTACAGGAAAGAGGGAGCTTGCTTGCCCAGGTCACACACATTAATTGTGGAGTGAGATTTGAACCCAGGCCCCACTCTGCTCTGCCACATTTCCACTGCTCATTCCAAGATACTCCCTACATCCCCTTCTAGCACTGAAGTCCTATGCTTTTGAAAAGTCTTTGCAAAAATTATAATATCAAAACTCATGTAGTGGGAAAACTGGAGTAAAGCATTTAAACTTTAAACTCAGGGAGCTGATAGGTAGGATCTGGGGTTCAGGTTGTTCTGGTCCCAAGCCTAGGCTCTTCCATGTTACTTACAAGTACAATTTGTTCCAGTTCTTAGTTTAAATCTAGAATTTTCAGTTATGTTGAAATCAGCAGATGCTTTGTATTTAAACCTAAAGATCATGATTTTTCCTATGAAATAAGAAGTTGATATTACATATGGTTTAGACATAATATCAATTCTGAGTTGTATATGATATAGATAATTGGGGGAGGGGGAGAATAGTGGGAAATAAATAAAATGCCCTGCAGCCTCATTTTAGCCATACCCTCCCCTTTTCCTTTTTCTCCCACCTTTTGCCTTCCCTACAAACAGATGCTTCTAGTCGCAGCAGATTTGACCTGTTTTGCTTGCTTTGAGTTTGACCCTGCTCCTTCTCTAGTGAATAGTCTCAGAGGAATTGAATGGTTCCTATGTGGACTATGGAAGTAGGATGATGGGAGAAAATCATTTTAATGGGAGAAAAGAATCTTGGAGCTCATCTCAGCCAACCCCCTTATATTAAAGATGTAGAAACCGAGGCTTCAAGGAATTAAATTATTTTCCAAAAACCATATAACAAGGCAGGGTGGGTACTAGGATACTGGACTCCTGTCACCTTCCTACTCAGTAAATTCTAGTAGCTTCTTGTCCCCTCCAGAATCAAATATAAAATCCTCTTTGGTGTTCAAAGCTCTTCATAACCTAGTGTGATATTTTAGAAGTTCAAGAAACATAGTTGCTGAGTAATTTAATCATTTTATTAATAAGGCTAACATGTTTATTAATAAACAGAGGTCACTCTCTTGAATGTCAAAGACCCCTCATGGTGGTGGGCTCACAGTTTCTATGCTCTTTGAAGAGTAGGTGTTCCCAAGAGTGGCAATCAACTCTGATTGTTTAGCAATTAATAAGAAAGTGAGCATTATAATGAGAGACTGGGCTGTATTACATTGAGGGTCTTTGGGTAGGTGACTTGGATCACCCAAGTCTTGGTCACTTTGCCTGGGTAAATCTTTTTGAAAGATTTCCCATGCTGGTTGATTTCTGGATGAGGGGAAAACCAGGGTCCTAGAACAATAATTAGCTATTAAATACAAAAGAGAAATGATCATTTTTATCACTAGTCTCCTTTGCATCTTACTAAGTTTTTTTTCCCACCTAACTCCACCTCCCCACCCACATACTCTTTGATCCAGTGACACTGCCATCCTTTTTCTCCACAGAACAAAACACTCCATCTCTCAGCCCTAGGCATTTTGTTTGACTGCCCCTCATACCTGGAATGCTCTCCCTCCTTATCTCTGCTTCCTAGCTTCTTGGCCTTCCTTCAGGTTCCAACTAAAACCCAACCTTCTACAGGAAATGTTTTCCTAACCCTCTTAATTGCTGTGCCTTCCCTTTGTTGATTATTTCTTATTTATCCTGTATATATCTTGTTTGTGCTATTGTTTGCATGTTATCTTCCCCATTAGACCATGAACTCCTTGAGAGCAGTGCCTCTCTTGCTTTTCTTCATATTCCCAGCACTTAACACAGTGCCTGCTACATAGTAGGTGATTAATGAATGCTTAGGGACTGATTGATTCTGTGTCCAGTGCTTTTTTCCACTACACTGAGAGTACAGAGTTTACACAGTCCTCAAGCTGAGCAGTCAATTGCTGATTCATTTAGACTACAAAATACATTGTCTGCATCCCTAGTGCCTTTTCTGGTGGTACTAAAAATGATGACCAGATAAGCCTTGAGGAAGAAACTGAGGCACACAAAACTGTATCTTCCTAACCCCAAACCAAATCTGAAATGAAAGTAAAGAAGCCATTCTGGACTACTAGTTCCCTTGCATTGATTTCTATAATATTGCTCTACTTTTTTATTTAAGTAATTACCATGTTTCTGGACATAGATACAAATAGACTTTGCATTCCTAACCTCTGGGAGTTCTAATTTTTGGCTCTATCTGCCATATTATTTTTACTATATTCTCCATTAATTCATTTATTCTACAAGAATTTAAGTGCATATCAATTATGCCTGTTGTGGGCGAAAGATGAAATGACTGAGGAAACAAAGGTCTGAGCTTCTGAGCATATTGGTTTGTTAAGTAGGGTATGCCAATTGCTCAATAGAGAAGTACCAGACTGCCTCAACTTTGGCATTAGACCTGAAATACAGGTGAAAACAGATTTTCATTTATTAAAAACAATTAACCAAATAAGACCTATTAATAAGAGAAAACAATTAGGATAAAAATTAGGTAATCTGATTTCTAATTGGAGGAAAGATTAGGGACTTTCCAAGTTGGAAGGGGGAAAGCAAACAGGTACAGTTTCCTGAAATCAGAAAAAGAGGTGTCCAACTGCCCCCAAGTGTCTATAAACAGAGGAAACAATAACTGATTTATCAGTATGGGAACTGTTTTTGGATAAGACATATGGGTTGATTGAGATGTATAATTGTGGAAAAAAAACAAACAACTCCTTACATCAATCTTTGGATCTGACTTTGTTTCTGGTCAGCATAACCTAGGTCATTAGGTAAAGGTCTCTAAACACCAGGTGGAGGTGGTTCATCTTTCCAGTTGTGCAGGACTAGGTTCAAACAGTGCAGTAAGGTTTTCTCCTAATTCCCATAGTTGAATAAAATTTTCTCTCAAGTCAGAATTTGGACTAGACCCATAACTGAATAGAAGGGGAACTGAGCTAGCTCCAGAATTGCGTCACAAGATGGTGTCAGTGTGGTTTGTCCAATCCCCACAATTAACACTTATTCCAATGCCCTCATGGCTATGTAGACTTTAGTATTCCTAGAACTCCTCTTCATACCAACTAGCAAAAGTGCTTTGGGCAGGGAAGACCAGGGCATCTCTTTGTACCCCACACACAGTAGCTACTTCATAAATATTTGTCGAATGGATGAATGATATGCTTTAAAAGTTACTCCCATAAATTGAGCTCCAGAGCAGAGAAAGCCCCTCTTCAGTCTGGCCCTGAAGTCGTGGGGAGCATGTTCCCTTTGACAGAGCATTTCCAGATGTGTGCTCCTATCTTGAAATGAAAATCTTCTGTCCTATACTTTGAATTTTCCTTCCCATCAATATTTCACGTTCTTGTCAACTCACATATACAAGAAGAACATGAAAGGGCAAAAAAGAAATGCCTTTGGTAGGAAAAAAAACTTGCCTCATTATCCCCTTTGCAGCTCTGGTTTTTCTTGGGCTTGTGGATTTAGAACTGGAAAGTCATCTAAGAGTCAAGCCCTGTCCTTTTATGGTGGAGGGAACTGAGGCCCAGAAAATTAAGTCACTTGCCCAAAGTTACATAGGGGATAAAACTGTAAAGCCAGAGTTTGAATCCAGGTCTTCTGATTTACTTCAGTAGGTATGTTAATTTATTAATATTGATGTATCTTCCATTGGTACAGATCATAGCCATCCTACATTTTATCCCATATGATTTCTTGTCCAAATTCTCTTGTACAGTTTCCACAGAGAATTTACCCATCATGCCAGAGGCCTTTTTCTAAGTCTTTTAACATAACATGTATAATAGTAAAGCACACTAATTACTCACCTTTTATCTCTTCCTCTGACCACGTGACTTGCCCTTCTCTTTTCTGATCATACATTTACTTAATAACATTCCGTATTCATTTCTTGCATTTGGAGATATGTTGCATTCCTATTTGTGCCCACCAAACTGTTTCCATTTTCCCTTTAGGTTGCCACCCACAACTTTGATTCTTCATAGATTGATGCGTTCTAAGATTTATGACAATACAGCATCACTAAAATGGTCCTGGTATCAGAATGGGATGAGTTGATTGTCATGGATTTAGAAATGTAAACCCCCATTGGAGAACAGGATTGTTTCATCCTTATGATTTATATTCCTTAACAGCTAGCATGGTACCTTAACGAATGCTTGTTGATTAATTCAAGAGTTGTTCTGGCCAAATATGCATCAGCCTAAAGACAGCCTGATGATGAGCCTCCCATGATTAGCTTGGTTGGTCCATGAACTGATATATAGTTAGTCATCAGGCCTATACTGAAAGCCCTCCATGCTTGCTAGAACCTGCTTAGGCAGGCACTCCACTGGCATAGACTTCAGGAACCCAAGTTCATCTCCATGCCATGATGAGATCTTGGAGTAAGACTTTAATGGAGGTACTCTAGATAAAACTAACTAAATGGAATGAATTATGCTTAATATTAAACTAATTTTGTCGTAGTCAGATTATGACAACTTGTAGACAAAAGCAGAGCGAGGATTCTTCCCTAGTTAGCAAAGGGGTAGTGAGGGCCTCATTTGGTTACTTCTGTTTCTCTCATCTCCCAACTTCTTTCCTGTGTACTTACCCATTCCTGTCATTTTCTCTGTTCCCTGGCTACTGTCAATACCATCTCTTGATTTCTTTTGTCAGTAAGGTGTAAGAAAGAAGAGTCTTTTAAAATAACCTTAAGGAAGGAGTTCTTAATCTTTGGTTGTCATATAACGCTTTGGCAACAGTGTGGTGAAGCCCAAGGATCCCTTTTCAAAATAATGCTTTTAAATGCATAAAATGTTTTTTTTTTTAAATAGGACTATAAAAGAAAACAATTTACAGTACAGTTAACAAAATATTTTTTAAAACAAGTTCATGGATCCCAGATTAAGAACCCCTCTTTTAAGACAACAGCAGTTGGTACTCTTATTTCCTACCTCTGCCTATCAGAAATGGTGCTTGAGCAAGGAATAAAGTGGAAAGCACATTAGCAGCCTGTGGTTATCCTTATTCTAGCTGGTCATCTGTATTTGCTTTCAGAAAAGATTCCAACCAAGAACTATTCAGCATTAACCTAACTAATTTAGCTGAAAGAAAGGGCAGGAAAATGGATACAATATTTGCATTGTCCATTTGCTTGTATGAGTTGTAAGGGAGTTTTTCATTTCCTGGGGTATCTTGGGAAAGATTCTAAGCCTCCCAACACAAAGGTGACATTTGTATGGTTCTTTCCTTGCTGATATCAGCCTGGAATTACTTTTCCATGCCTGTCTGACTAGAGCTTATTCTGGACTCCATCCTTTTTTTTTCTCTTCCTCCAATGTGGGAGAAAAACACATTGAAAAAGTCTAAGGAAATGCAAATAACTTGAATGGTCAGTGATGGTCCTCTGTTTAAGTAAAAGTTTCTCAGGTGTGTCTTTTATACTTTAAAGTCCTTTAAATATCAAGAATACAGTAATTGTTATTATTTTTACATAATAAGGGAAGAATTTTTACATTATTGTGTGTTGTTACAGCATCATTTGAGTGACTATTACATGCAGGCATTTTTCTAGGTTCTGTAGAGGGGGGAAAAGAAATCACAGACAATACAAACACACACATATTGTTAAAGTGATATATTTTAACCTTAATTACTATGCTTTGAAAGCATTTTTTAGGATTGCTAGTGATTTCTATGGCCAACAGCTATGAAGAGATGCTTCTCTCTCTTCTTTAAGGATAGAGAGAGGATCAAAAAATGCAGAAGCACATGCATGTGTTTGCTGGTGAAAGATTGTAAGGGCAATGGGAATCTGAAGAACTTCCCTGCCCTTTTGCCCCTTGAGAGTCTTAAGTGAATTTAATCTTATTAGATTTATTTAATCTTATAAGAACATGTGAGGATCTTTTGGGTCATTAATATCTTCCATTGTGTTAACTGCCTGTCCTAGCTATGCTTTCATACAATTCATTGATTAAAATGTTAGCATGGGACCAAGTACAGCTACTTAGGGTATTGTGGTGGAGACCTGTAAAGGAGCATAAATAATTATTCTTTAAGACTAGCCATCCAGCCTGTTCTGAATCCATCTGATTGTATTATCATCTAATCCATATTTCTCCATTATTGTCAAAGATGGCAATAGTATTAGAGGGGTTGTAGAAAGACTGATGCATTGTGGGTGGAGCTATGAATTGGTCTGACCAGCCTGGAAAGCAATTTGGAATTATGTGAAGAAAAGACCCAGAGATTCCGCTGCTAAGCAGACAGCTTGAGGATAAAATACAAAGTCCTCTGGCATTTAATGGTCTTCACAACCCCAAGGAAATCATTAGCAAAAAGAAAGTTCCCATGTGTACTAAAATGATCTGGCAACTTTTCTCATGGTAGCTAGCAAGTACTAGAAACAAAGTACTTGCCCATCAGCTAGGGAATGGATAATAAATAAGTTGTGGTACATGAATGAAAGCATATTATGTTGCTCTAAGAAATTGTGAATGTGATGAATACTGAGAGACATGAAAAGATTTATATGAACTGATGGGAAGTGTAGTAAGCAGAACCAGGAAAATAATGTACACAATGACCTCAACAATGCAAATGGAAAGAACAACAAAGCAGTTGAAACTGAGTGCAACAAATGATGACCAAGCTTGTCCTCAAAGAAGACATAGAAGACAAAGACACTTCTTCCTCCTTTGTTGAGGTGTGGAGTGCAGACTATAATGTCACACTTTTTGGATAGTCTGATTTGTGCTGCTGAGCTTTCTGCCTCTTCAAAAAATTCTTTATTATAAGGAATGGCTCTTTGGGAAAGAGTTCAAGGAAGGTTTCAGTAGGAAATCTAGGTGAGATTGAAAACAGAATATCAACAAAAATTATTTTAAAAAGAATTATGAGTAATCATATCAGTGTTTTCTAGGGATGCAAATAATATGGAAGCTTTACATAATACTAATTACCAGCAACTTTCCTTTGCTAAATGACAACTGCACAAATATGAAGTAATTCACCAGGTTTATTAGTTTATTTCTCAGGGATTCTTAAAATACTTCCACTGTGTTTGCAAAATGTTGAAGACAGGAATGATTAACATTTCAACCCTTTTGTTTAGAACTTAAGGGATCATAACATTTAGAATCATCATTTTGAAAGGGGCCTTAGAGCTTTTCTAGTCCAAACTCCTTGCTTTTACACCTGAAGAAACCAAAGCCCAAAGAAGTTGTGCCCAAGGCATTAAGTTAATTAATAGTAGAGCCTGATGCTTTAATGCTGTGCTTTTCTCTCCATGCCTCCCAGGGTAGCCAGATTTACTTATGTTCTAGAGGCCAATTTTATTGATGATGTCAGGAAGTCTCATAAAGTCAGCAGAACAATTCAGAGCTTTTGCTATTGTCTTTTGCATTTTTCGCATATCTGATACATCTGAGGGAATTATGTTGAAAATGAGATACATACACGTAGTTCTATTTAGTGGAAATAAGGATTTAAACTCCTCTACTAGTGACAGCTTGGTACAAGCACATACAACAGAGAAGGTCATGTTTGGGGGAAAGGTCTTATTTATACAACTTATCTGGATACTAATCCATCCTCTTTGTACAATTAAATACCCTACTCAAAAATAAATAAATAAATTTTTCTGGCTTTTTATTTACAATATTCTATATACAATGGTAATTATGTTGTTATGTAGCAGTTACCATTGGGTAGAACTGAAGCAATAAATCATAGTTAACTGTAAACAGTATTCATAGTTATTTACTCAGGGGTTGTTATTGTTTTGTTTGTGTTTTTTTTTGGGGGGGGGGCAGATCTTACTGAGCTTCTTCTCTAATTCTTATAGTTGATCTCACCAAAGAATCATGGTAGTTCCTATTTCCTCACATCACCAGGCAGCCATCTTCCTCTGTGCCTCTGTGATATAAGAACATGAAATTCCTCTCCATGTAGGGATTCAATAACTGTGACTGAAATAATTTCCCCTTGAACTGTCAGTGTGAATCAGTGGCATTGTAGTTATCCACTGTGTGTGGCAACAGATCCAGTTCCCAGTCAGGCAAGACAAAGCAGTGATGGAATTATCATCATTGGTGAAATAATGCTTTATGGCTTTCTCTTTGCACACCTTGTCACATTTGATCTTCATGGTGACCCTGTATAATCTGTGTAATCCTGGAGAACGGTGGTACTTGCTGTTTCATCATCTTCTGGTCAGGAACCTTATTATATGCCTATGGACAATTACAATACTAGTTCTAGGGCAACCGTCAGGCACTAGAGAAAGAAACTGCAGGATCCTCAGACTAGGAAGGGCCTGAGAAAGTATTTGTTCATCATTTGTTACAAAGGATTGCTGCTCTTTGGGTAGGGAAGAGGAGGAATGATGTATTTGGATATGAAAGTGACATAAAAATGAGAATAAAAAAATGAGGCCAACCCCAAGCCTGGTGGGGAAACTGAAATCCAAAGAGGATAAAAGAGATGTTGAAAGAACTGTTTTATAACTATTATAGTTTATAATACAACAGGAGCCTTAATAGTCCATGCTTCCAGTATATTGAGTTCTTGAACTAATATGCATATTCTAATTTTTGTTTTCCTTCAGAAAATAAAAGATTCTGCCTTTGATGACTGGAAGAACATCCGAGGACCTCGACCATGGGAAGATCCTGACCTTCTCCAAGGACGAGACCCACAAACTCTCAAGTCCAAGAAAGCCTGAGTGTGCTGGCCCAAATTTCTCTTTTTAAATCAAAATGACATTACCTGGTTATCCCTGTTTGCTCCTATGTCTAAGGAGACGAATATTACATGCCAGAATAAACCACATACATGAGTAATTTGAATGGCAAACATGTCTAAAAAAACATCAAATAGCAGAGTTCTTTGTACTTTCCATCTCTCCCATTTGCAAATGGAAGTAATTGCACTGAATGGGCACTTTTCAATAAAAATAAGTCTACTTCATTGAGAAGGATGTGGACTTTGGGGCTCTTTCTCCATTTTTTCCCCTTATGAGTTGCTGGGACGATATTTTGACACTTCATACTTTTTCGTAATGAGAATATTCTGGGTACTAACAGCAACTGCAGAAACCAGGAGGATACAACTCTATTCTGTGAAGTACCACTGAACCCCCCCTTTTTTGGGGGGGGTTGCTTTATTTTTAGAACTCATCTTGTTTATCAGTTGCAGCTATGTCAGTAAGTGATTGTTTAATGGCACTTGGTCTATGGACTATTTCAGGCTTTACATTTCTCTATAGAGCTTCTTAGTTTAATATTTAGAGCTAAGAAGTCACTTTGGAAAAGCTTTAAATTCATTAGCAAATCTCTCTAAGCTTTTTGCTAATTGGGATGAAATGAGCATCCACAGAAATTTAAATATGGGTATTTGATATTAAGGTGCAGTGGCTCTCTATTGCTTCTAGAATCAAATATAAAGTCCTCTTTTTGGCAGTCAGTGTCAAGTCAACAAGGGTTTATCAAGTGCCTACCATGTGCCAGGCTCTGTATTAAGCATGTTAATACAAAGAAAGGCAAAAAAAAAAAAAACAGTTTCTGCTTCACAGTCTAACAGAGAAGACAACATAACATGCTAATAGGTACATACAAACAAGATGTTTGAGATAAACTGGTCATAATCTCAGAGGGAAGACTGGGAAAGGCTTCTTGTTAGAACATAAGACTTTAGCTGACACTTGAAGGACAGCAGAAGGTGGAAGGAGAGTTCTAGGCATGGGGAGCAGTTAAAGAAGATGCCACAAGGTATCTTGTGTGAGGAACAGCAAGGAGGCTGGTATCACTGGATCATTAGGGTTCATGGAGGGGAGTCAGGTATAAGAAGACTGGAAAGGTAGAAAGGAGCCAGGTTAAAAAGGGTTTTTAAAAACCCACATAGAGGTAATACGGAACCATAGGAATTTACTGGATGACACAAGGTGGTTAGACTTGGGCTTTGGGAAGATCAGTTTGATAGCTGAGCAAAAGACTGACTGGAGTGGGAAGAGATTTAATGCAGGGAGACGAACCAGCCAGCTACTGCAATATTCTGGGCATGAGGTGATTACCTGCAGCTTGGTGGTGTCAATGTTGGAGGAGAGAAGGGGGTGTATGCCACTAATGTGAGAAGGTAGAAAGGTTTGTATCCTGTGTGACCATGACGATTGTTAGTGTCCTCAGCAGTCAGGAGGAAGTTTGGAGGGGGGAGGGTTTTTTGGGAAAGATAATTAGTCCAATTTAGGACATGTTAAGTTTAAGATGTCTACATTATACCCAGTTCAAGATGTTTATTAGGCAGTTGGATATAAGAGAATGAAGGTCATGATAGAGATTAGATAAATAGGGACTGAGACAGACAGAGCTGAGAATTATCTGCGTAGAGATAATGAGAAATAGTATATGGAGAGAAGAGAACCTCAACAGAGCCTTGGGAGACACTCACAGGGGTTTTTGTTTTGCTTTGTTTTTGAGTACTTTCTTTTAATAGGGTGGGAGAGGGACTTTGCAGAGATAATTGCTTAGAACTGGAGACTGTGCAGAGTTCAGGGCTTCCCAGATACAGGAGAACCTTTACAGTTAATAGGCATGACTCAGATGACAAACCAGCAAAAGAAATGAGGATTGATCAGACAGGTAGAAGGACAGCAGAGAGAGAAGGAGGGAGAAAAAAAGGGGAAGGGAGAGAGAAAGAGAAGGACAGAAAGAGACAGGTACAGCATTACAAAAACCTAGAGAGAAGATAATATCAAGGAGAAGAAGCTGATCAACATTGTCAATGCTACAAAAAATTGAGAAGGATGAAGATTAAGAAAAATGAGATTAGAATCGGGACTGCAGAGAACTAAGGAGAGAATGGCAGGAAAGCAAGTAGGGGCACTGACTTTAGGTGGCTTTCTTGAAAGTGTTTAATCATAAAAGGTCGGAGAGATATTGGGCAATAGTTAGCATGGGTGGATGGATCAGATGAGTTTGGGGTTTTTTGTTTCTGTTTGTGAAGATGAGGGAGACATGGACATTTTTTGCAGCTAGTAGGAAAGTAGCCAGGAGACTGGGAGAGACTGAAGATAAGTGAGAGGGGTTTCACAACCTGGCTCCTGCTTTATTACACCTTACTCCCTTCCAATCTAGTTCTCTCTTCTTCACAAGATTCCATCTCCTGCCTTGATTATACTGGACATAAAAGTCAACAAACATTAAACCTATTTGTCCTCAGCACTGTGGTTAAACCCTAGATTTAAGATATTAAAGTCTTTTACACTTCTGTGTGAATTGCAAATGGGCTATAACTTCTTCAGGACTTTTTACGTTTTTAAAAAGCACTTGCCCAAGCAAATGTATCTCTTTAATTGTTGCAAAGGGTGGAAGTTATTTTCATAATTAAAAGAATTAGAAAACTGTCACTGTATTCCTTTGTTTTTGCTTTTTGGAGAGGGGAAGGTAGGGCAATTGGGGCTAAGTGACTTGCCCAAGGTCACATGGCAAGTTTTATGTTAAGTGTCTGAGGTCATATTTGAACTCAGGTCCTCCTGACTCCAGGGCCAGTGCCACCTACCTGCCCCTGTCACTGTATTCTTAATCAGTTCCTATTATCCTCTCTGTACTTCCCAAGAATTGAGATGAACTATAATGCAGTTGATTTCTTAAAATGCTTTGAATTCCTAGTAGTATTGATCATGGTCTCTGGGAGGAGTTGGGGAGAGTAGGGCCCTCATGAGGGTAGATTTTCATGGCTAGGACCAATGATTAATACATCTATTAAAAGGCTTATATTAAATTCAACATATATATGTTAAAGGCATACACATATTAAAGTACTGTGTGGAAGTCATGACTGGAGATTCAGAGAAAAAAAGAAAAACTCATCATTACCCTCTAGGAATTTACATTCTATTTGACTAAAAGTGGGCGTGGCATCTTGTTCCCAAACCAGTCCTCTTTTTTCCTGCTTCAAGCACTGGGATTACATATGAATATTCACATGAAAATAGACAATCCTCTATCTGTGTATATCATAGCCATAAATCCACATTGTAAGATGCAGCTGCACCCCACTATAGTCTTACCTGTAGCAAACAGAACCTCCAAAGTATAAGGTGAGTTTTTTCACTTTACTAGGAACTGGCAAAAAATTTCACTAGATTTCCAGCTTCTTACTAGTTACATAATCAAAGGAGACTCAATTATCTATTTAGTAATGTTTACCCTCTGATGGTGTGCTTGCAGATAGATTTAACCATTGGATTACAGCATAGGGCCCCAATTATTATGAATTATTCATAAATCCATTCCATCTTTCCCCTTTGCCACAAGGTGGTCTCTTCTTTAGATTCACTCCTCCTGAGGGAGGAGATAGTCTCTGCCTCCAGGCACTGTCTTTTAGAAAGGGAATTATACTCTGCCCTGGCAACCAAGTTTATACCCCTGGGGTATGTCTACATCTTTGGAGCCTTTTAACTACTAGTTCCAGCTCAGACTGACAAATCCAGGTCTATAAAGTAAAGAAATAGCTTCCTTCCCAGCTTCTAGGCAGCTGGGTGGCTGAGCACAGGCCTAGAGCAGATGTTTATTTTAGACAGCTTCCAAGGAAATTTCCTTCATAGAGCAAACAGTCCCTGTTCCCACTGTCTTCTTTATAGCCCCATTTAATTCCTTTTCAAAGCTAAGAAATGATAGAGACTTTGACAGTAAAATAATGAAATAAATAATGCTCCCCCACCATTTGTCCACCCCCCACCCCCCCACCCCCATTCATGTACACTTTCTTTTTCTTTTAAATTATAAATAGAATTGAATACAGAGCCATCTAAGGGACAAGGAATGAAAGGACAATTGAGGATTTAAAGGAGGCATAGATTTAGAACTGGAAATAACTTTAGAGATCTTCTAGGAGTGGTACAGTGGACAGAGCTCCAAGGTCTGAAGTCAGGAGGACCTGAGTTCAAATATAGCTCCAAATCTGGTCTCAGACACTTACTAGCTTATCCTGGGCAAGTCACTTCACCCTGTTTGCCTCTCTTTCCTCACCTGTCAAATGAGCTGGAGAAAGAAATGGCAATTTGCCACGAAAACCCCATGTTGGACACGACAGAACGACAAAAAGTCCAGCCTCCTCACTTTATAGGAGAAGAATCTGAGCTCTGGGGCCAAATGACTTCAGTCAATCAGCACATATGTATTAAGAGCCTTCTGTGTGCACTCTGATAGGTGGTGGAAATACAATTACAAAGAATGAAACAACCCCTTCTCCAAAGGATCTTACATTGAGACAAGTAGATATAGAAATATATACAGCATAAATTTAAAATAAATAAATACAAATACATACAAAGTAATGAAATACAAGGGAACTTGGAAGGAAGTACGCTAGCAGTTGGAGGATGGGAGGGATTGAGAAAGACCACTAAGAGATGGTGTTTGAGTTGCCTCTTAAAGGAAGAGAGGCACTCTAAGGAAGAAGGTGAGGAAGGAGTGCATTCTAGGCACGTAGAGTCACATCTGTGACTTACCGGTGCAAGGTCACAGAGAAGGAAGATGGGAGATAGTTTGGCCTGTGTGAGGAACTGAGGGAGATGAGTTTGGCTGGATTGCAAAATACCAGAGGGGGAAAAATGTCCTATGAGGCTAGAAAGATAGGTTGGGGCCAGGTTGTGTTGGACTTAAAAAATTAAACAGAAGAATTTATATTTTATCATAAGGGCAATGGGAAGCCACTAGAGGTAGTTGAGTAGATGTCACAGGATCATATCTAAGCTTAAGAGAAAAATTACTTGGTGATTTGATTATAGTTCTCAAAGCAAGAGATAGAAAACGAATGGGGAATGGTGGTACATAGGTGGTAGCAGAGTAGAAAAAGACTAGGGTGAAGAAGTATGGTTGGATGGGTCTGGAATTAGATAAAATGAGCTGTCATCTGTTGAGACAAGAGGGAACAGAAACAGCAGCAGCAGTGATAGCATTAACAAGGCGGAGAATGGTGATGGTGAAGCATTTTGAGTCTGAGACCAGGCAGACCACAAAAGCAGGCAATGCCAGGGCAACACCCACTCCCACCTAAAGCAGATAGGGGAGGGAGAGTCTTTTCCCTTTAATTGGTTGCTGAGACAATTCAAAAGAGGGCTTTAAAGGGAACTGAGCCAGAAAGAGATAGGTGGGAGCTTTTGAGTAGTTGATTGGATCTCTCAGAGCACAACATTTTTAGGAAACTGGCCTTTTGAAACTGTTGAGAATGGCCTTTGGTTTTCTCTTGGTTTGAGCTTAGACTTTATCTTACTCCAAAACCGAAGAGCAAATTTACTCTTGTTTACTTTTTGACATATTCTAATCTGTACAATTTCTCCAATTTCTGTTTACTATTTTGCTTGAATAAATAAATTTACTCCCTATTCACAAAAGAGAGGCAAAAATTTATTATTTTGGCAATAATGTGAAGGATGAATTGCAGTGGTAAGTGTCTTAAAGACCCATTAGGAAGGAGACTTTTGGAATAACTTTAGGTGAGAGGTAATGAGGGCCTGAACTTAGGTGGGGGCTTGATAGAATGGATCACATGCAAGAGATTTTGTGAAGATAAAAACAGCAAGATTTGGCAACTGATTGACTATGTGGGGTAAGGAAGAGTGAGGAGCCAGTAACAATGCCTAGGTTACAACTTGGAGGACTGGAAGGATGGTTCAATGGACTTTGACAGAAGAGAAGTTTGGAAGAGGGGAGTGCTTGGGAGGAGAAAATAGGGACATGTTGAGTTTGAGATGGCTCTGGGACATCCAGTTTGAAATGTCCAAGAGGCAACTGGTGATGGCAGACTAAAGTTCACAGGAGAGATTTGGGCTTGAGACAGCCAGCTAACTAGTAGATATTATTACATACATAAGCAAACACATACATGCATATGTGTCATCTGCATAGAAATGGTAATCAAACCCACGGGAGCTGATGAAGTTAATAAGAAATTGGAGGGAGAAGTAAAGTGGGTCCTCAAATTGTACCGGTTGCAAGTAGCAGAATGAGTATTTGAGCCCATTTCCTATGATTCCAAGCCTAGTGTTGAATACTGTTTAATCTCTCTTTTTTTCTGTGGTCTGGACCTGTGGGAATGCCCATTATGGAGGCCCATTCCATCAATACAGACCAGCGACTCAGCCGTAGCTTATCATCTTGGATGCTGGGGTTCTTGAACCTTGGGCCTATGAACTTGTTTTTGTTTTAATTTGATAACTACAGTTATCATTTCAACATAATTGTTTCAATATATACATTTCAATCTAATTGGTTTCTCTTTCCTTTGTGATCCTCTGAATTTTATTTTATGTATTTGAAACATTCTGAGAAGGGATCCAGAGATGTCATCAGATGGTCCAATGAGTCCACAACAAGAAAAGGTTAAGAACATCTGTCTTAGAGAATTAGGCAGTGAGAGACACTCAGAGGTTAAATTGAGAGGTGATGAATGCCTGAACTAGCATGGTGGTTATAAGAGTGGAGAGAAATTGGCACAAGCCAGAGGTATGGAAACAAAACGACTAGATTTGGCAACAGATTGTCTAATTCAGGTGAATGGGAGCAAGGAGTTGAGATGATACCAGCCAGAGTTGCAAATTCCCATTGGGGAATGACTGAGCCAATTGTTATATGTGAATGTGCCATGATACTTTGCCACAGGAAACCACAAACATGAAGAATTCAAAGAAGCATGGAAAGACATAAGAATGGATATAAATGAAGTAAGCACACTAAGGAAAACAATGTATTCAACTACAGCAACCTAGAGAATAGAACAACAATAGTTAATGTAGCCTAAATTGCCCCCTGGAAAATAACTGACAAAATGCAGCTTCTCTCCCTTCTTTGCCAAGATGGGGAACTTACTTGCAGGGAATATTATAAATGTTATCAAACACTGTTGATCTATTGGTTGGTTCTGCTGAATTGCCTTTTTTTTAATCTATTTTTTTGAACAGAGGATAACACTTCATAGTGGAGGAAAGTGGGATATAGTCAGAAATGAAAGTTATGTAAAACAAAAGATATCAATAAAAATAAGATGAAAACCCCCCCTGATAAGAGCACTGATACTGTCACATTACTGTACTTCATCACTTGTCACCATGCTATGAAGCCGTGTGAAAAGAAGTGATGACCAGACTTAGGAAATGTCAGCAGGCCATTGATTTTTTAAAACCTGTCTATAAGACTGAGGTATTGTGTTCCTGTACATATGTCATGAATTATAGAGGGGAGCGTTGCTCAGAGGATTGACAATTTGGTGACACTAAGCTGCAACCCCAACTCTGTTACCAACTTGAAAAGGTACTTAACCTATTTGAAGTGGATGATCAAGTCAAGCAATAATTATTCACATTTGTGAAGGGAGCATGGCATGATATAATCGGAAGGTGCATTAGAGCCCAGATGGTGCCAATGTCCCTTCTTTAAGGGATAAGGAAACTGAATCCTGGAGAGGTTATATGACTTGCCCAATGTTGTATACTTAGTCATTGGTGGAGCTGAAGCCTGGATTTAATGATTCCTGGTCCAAGGCTCTTTCCATTCTACGTTAGTAAAATTCTATACATCCTTCAAGGTTTGGTTAAGTCCTTTTCTTCAACCATTCCACAATAACCTGACTCTTCTCTATACCTCTCTAACCCTCATAATTCAATCCATACCACATGACACTTGAATGTTGACATTTTTGTACTGTTCTCCAGTTATTTCATCCATTTCCTTCCTTTCTTCCCAACTCCAAATACTTTTGTGTCCTCCACCTCCCTCCCTGCTATGCCAGAAAGGCAACATGGTATAACTAGACTAGGGGTGGGGAACTTGTGGCTTTGAGGCTACATGTGAACTTCCAGGTCCTTGGGTGCGGCCTTTTGACTGAGTCCAAAATTTACAGAACAAATCCTTTTATTAAGGGGATTTGTTCTGTGAAGTTTGGGTTCAGTTAAAGGGCCTAGAGGGTCACATGTAGCCTCAAGACTGCAGGTTCCCCACCCCCGAGTAGACAGTGGTAGATTTAAAATCAGGGTACTCATGTTCAAATCCCAATTCAGACCCTAGCATGTTGAATCATTTTAAGTCTCAAAACTCAGACTTTCCATTTCCTCAACTATAAAATTCAGATAATAATATTTGCAACACCCATTGTACAGAATTTTTGTAAATGAAGTGATTTGTAAACCTTAAGGTGCTCTCCACCCACCCCATTTTTATGCCAGTCAGTGTGGAAAATTTCAGTGTAGAAACTCTCCACCAGATGAAAACCAGTAACTCTTCCATAATTTACAGGATTAGAAAGTTGCTTGGGGCACTGAAAGATTAAGTGATTTGTAGCCAGTGTGTGTCATTTAAACTCTCTTGGGCTCAGTTTTCTCATCTGTAAAAATAAAGGGTTCTGGGTATAGATGGTTTTTAATGCAATTCCCACCTCCAGTATGTAAACTAGCAGAAAGGAAGGAGGAATGAATTATGGAGACAACATGAGTAAAGCTATAGAAGAAGGAATGTGCATTAGGGACATATAAGACAGTATGGCCTTTAAATCAAGTCTTGTGGGACCTGTGCCCCTATGCCTTGCCTCAGGGCCCTCTCCTCTTTGGAGGACCCTGCACATCAGAGGCACAACTAAATTATTAAAAGGTAGGGATGAGTTGAAGAATGCCTGTTTGGGGGGCAGAGCCAAGATGGCAGAGTAGTAACAGCATTTTTGCGCAGCTCTGGCTCCCACCACTTCCAAATTTATGCAAAAGGAGACTCTGAACAAACTCTGGAGCTACAGAACCCACAAAATGACACAGAGAAGCTAACCTCCCGCTGAGGACAGCCCGGCAGCCTGGCATGGGGTGGCCAGCACAGAGCTCTGGGAGCCAAGCCCAGGCCTGGTGAGTCAGAGGTTTTAGCTCCAGGGCGGCCGGACCATCAACCAGATAGAGGGACTCCAGAACACCAACAGCTGTGGTGTTTCCAGAATTATCAACACAGAGGTACCAAGGACAAAGAGAGAGGCCAGTACCCTGTGGACTTTGGGACCTACTAGTTGGGAGAGTGATTCGGCCTCTTTCCCTGGGGGTGAGAAGCCACCGATTAGCTATGGCACAGCCACCATGTTGCCGTTTCAGCTCCTGGCCTGCAGACTGTAGGAGGATCCTCTTGCTTTAATCACTCTTGCTTTAACCTTCTTGGATCTGGATTGCAGTCTAGGGTGGAGGTCTTGTGACCAGCTTGCTAGAGCATGTGGAGGCTTCAGAGAGTGCACCCAACTAATACCTCCAGCAGCTGAGAAAACCCCAGTGTTTGGGACAGAAGCTCCCCTGTCTGGTGGCAGAGTCCTACTGTGGCAACAAGCCCAAAAGTCAAGTAATTGAGTGACAACATGCCTAGGCAAAGAAAACAAAAAACCCCAGAAGAATCCAACATTAGAATCCTATTTTGGGGACAAAAAGGATCAAAACATAGAACAGGAGGAAGACTGGGAGGTCAGAACTCCTGCACCAAAAGCCCCAAATGAAAATACAAACTGGTTATAGACCAAAGAGAACCTTAAGAAGCAGATAAGAGAAGTGGAGGAAAAATTGGGAAGAGAAATGAGAAAGATGCAAGAAAATGATGAAATGAGAGAGTCAACAGCCTGACTGAGGAAACTAACACCTTAAAAATAGACTAACTCAAATGACAAAAGAAGCTCAAAAAGGCAATGAGGAGAAGGATGCCTTAAAAAGTCAAATTTGCCAGATGGAAAATGAATCTCAAAAGCTCACTGAGGAGAATCATTCCTTCAGAATTAGACTGGAGCAAATGGAAGCTGGTGACTTTATGAGAAATCAAGATGCTCTTAAGCAGATCCAAACAAATAAAATAATAGAAGGCAATGTGAAATATCTCATGGGAAAAACCACTGACCTGGAAAATAGATCCAGGAGAGATCATCTAAAAATTATTGGACTACCTGAAAACTATGATCAAAGAAAGAATCTAGAAATCATCCTCCAAGAAATTCTCAAGGAAAACTGCCCTGATGTTTTAGAACCACAGGGAAAAATAGAGGTTGAAAGAATCCACCCATCACCTCCTGAAAAAGATCCCCAAAAGAAAACTCCTAGGAATATTATAGCCAGGTTCCAGAATTCCCAGATCAAGGAGAAAATATTACAATCAGCCAGGAAGAAACAATTTGAATATTATGGAAACACAATCAGGATAACACAGGATCTGGCAGCTTCTACACTGAGGGATCAAAGGGCATGGAATATGATATTCCGGAGGGCAAAGGAGTTGGGATTAAAACCAAGAATCACCTATCCAGCAAAACTGAGTATCATGTTTCAGGGGAAAATATGGTCATTCAGTGGAATAGAGGACTTTTAAGCATTCTTGAGGAAAAAACCAGAGTTGAATAGAAAATTTGACATTCAGACACAAGAAGCAAGAGATGCTTGAGAAAGTAAACAGGGAAAAGAAATCATAAGGAACTTATCAAAGTTGAACTATTTACATTCCTATATGGAAACATGATAACTGTAACTGATGAAACCTTTCTCAGTATGAAAATAGTTGAAGAAGGGTATATGGGCATATGAATACATACGTGAATGTGTGTATATATGTTACAGGTATACATAGAGGGCACAGGACCAATATGATAGGAAGGGATGATACTTAAAAGGTGAAATTAAGAGGTGAGAGGAGATGGGGAGAGACAGAATGGGGTAAACTATCTCATATAGAAGAGGCAAGGGCAAATGGTTACAATGGAGGGGAAGAACAGGAAGGCAAAAAGGCAAAACCTTATTCTTATTGAATTTGGCTCAGGGAGAGAATGACATACATACTAAATAGGATATCTCACCCTACAGGAGAGTAGGGGGCAAGGGGATTAGAGGGGGGGATAATGGAAGGGAGGGCAGGCTGGGGGGGGGAGAAAAATTGGAAGCACCCACTTTTGAAAAGGTACAGGATCAAAGTAGGGAATAGACCAAGTGGGAGGTGGGATAGGAGGGAGGGAAATATAGTCAGTCTTTTACAATATATCTACTATGGTAATGTTTTGCATAGCTATACATGTACAATATATACTGAACTGCTTATCTTCCCAGCAAGAGTGGGTGACAAAGGGGCAAGGGAATGAATCTGGAAATTAAAATTTTAAAATCAAATGTTTTAAAAATATATAAATACTATTATTAATACTATTTTACATATAATTGGGAAATAAGATTTACAGGCATTGGGGCACAGAGATTTACCTTTCCCTACTGGAAAAGTTGAAGGGGGTATGGGAGAAGATATGGGAGAGAGCAGATTGGATGAGGGGATATCCTGTGGGACTGCTATTTTGGGATGGTGGATAGGGGAAAATTGGGGGAAAAAATTGTAACTCAAAATCTGGTGAAAAAAAAATTGTAACTCAAAATCAGAAGTAAATAAGGCATTTGGAAAAAAAACAAAAAGAGGTAGGGACAACCTGCCCCAGGAACCCTCCATCAGGAAAAAATTTAGACCCAGTGAATTTCCCCTGGGAAATGTAAGAGGAGGGAAATTAAGTGCTATTATTTATCCCCATTTTATAGTTGAGGGAACTGAGGAGGAAAGAAGTTTAGTGATTTGCCAAGGGTCATACAGCCAGTAAGTGATTGAGGCAAGATTCAAATTTAGATCTTCCATTCCTCCAAGTCCAGTGATGTCTTCACTTCACTGCCTACATTAGACATCTCAATCACTACCTTTGAAACCAAGGAAATTTAATTTGGTTTTGGAAACACATTATTTCATTTTCTTTTGCTTCAGAGAGGGGGAACTAGAAGTAGGCAAGAAGGAGGTACTGCAGAGAGGTAGATTTCAGCTCAGTATAAGGGAATATTGAGAAGTAGGTTGGTTTAGTGCAGGCCAGGCCCTAACATATGCTAGTTGTGGACTAGTCACTGTGGACTAGTCACTTATGCCCTAGGACAGATGGTATTCTACTTTGACCAGTAAAAAAATTAGTCTATAAATTATATATATGTGTATATACATATCTTATTCTATTAATTACTATATTGTATCTTAATATACTTAAATGCTATAATATTAATAATTATACTAATGTTAATTAGTATAATACTGTTCTTTTAATGTGACATTATGTTACATTATGAAACACAAAAAAGTCACTAAAAAGGAGATTGGGGTGAAATAAATTATAATTTTAAAATATTTTCTTTATTAGCAGTAGACAACCCTTTTTGCTCTCACTAAAATATTAATTTTTTAAAATGTGTGATTAAATATGCTTTATTATTTTTAAAAAACCAAAACTCTATGTATATCCTAGCAACCAGCATAGACTTATACATAATAATTATTTTGGGAATTAATTATTCAGTTAATTTGATTTATGTAGTTAGTCAAGCATGTGGATTTTTTAAGCTTCTTTGTTAAAACGATACTCAAGACAAGAATCAATACTAATAAGTCAGTGAACATTTTTATATCAATCACTATTAACTTTTAAGTTAGAGATTGAGCCTATGAATTCATTCTCATAGGGAGCTCTAAGGTGAGAAACTTCCCTCTACCAAGACAGGTCTGCATCTTTCCTATAGTTTATAGACTGTGAAATGTTACTGAGAACAAAGGGAAGTTTTGACTCACCCAGGGTTACTTAGCCAGCATGTGGGAGAGGGAAGAATTGAAACCCCCATCTTCCTGGCTCTAAGGCCTACGCTATTTACAATGCCAAACTGCCTCTCCTAATTTTTACTGCTTCTTATATTGTTTCTTTGGTGAAGTTACTTTCTTCCATACTTTTTTGGAAATCTCATATTGCTTATTTCATTTGCACAGCTAATTTTATACAATTCTATTCTAGCCTCATAGGCCTAACTATTCTCCAAACTATCTCCTCTCTCCTGCCCTTATACATTTATTTGTGTAGTCCATCCCCCAATCCTAGAATGCACTCTATCATCTCAGGCTTTTGAAAAGCCTTCTTTTCTCAAAGAATTTAACTTAAGTTCACCTCTTTCCTAGCTCTAAGTTCTCTCTCCTGCCTAAATTTTCCTTGAGCTCTTTGTATCTTGACCTTGTACTCATAATAGCCTAACCTGCAGTATTTACACACACACACACACACACACACACACACACACACACACACACACACACACACGTCATAATGTGTAAGTTCCATGAGGGCAGGGATTGTATCTTTATCTTTGTAGCATCACTGTCTAATGGAACGTGTATTAAAGAACTTGTGTCAAGTACTGACTATGCTAGGTGCTAAACAGAGAGCCCTTGTCCTCCTGTTTTGCCAGGGACAGACCACTTATTTCCAGGTGAGTAAATACAGATTACATACAAAATAAAGTCATCTGGAGTGAGTCTAACAACGGGGGCAATCAGGAAAAGGCTCTTGAAAGCATTTGTTAGGCTCAAAATGTAATAAGGGCACGCAAGATAGAAGGAAGGGGAGAGAACATTTCAGACATGGGGGACAGCCTATGCAAAGATGCAGAGAAAGGAGCTGGGATATCAGATACTACATTGTAGTGTGAGAATATGAATCTTTTGATATTGGTATTAATAGCATACTCTCTATTTCTGAACAGCTCACTGCTTTTGATGTACTATACTTGCTTCTTAGAATTTCTAATATGCTCCACATTGGCTGCCCAAAAATTCTGGGTGCTTTACCTAGGTTCTTAATAATTCACAGAGTTAGCTGTTATTCCAGATTTGTTCTTAATATATATTGTAATGATGTCATGATGTAACAGTAATCAATTTAAATCTTAAAATTCTACTGTTTAAGGAAGGAACAAATTGCTATTTGTTGTTCTTGTTGTTCAGTCAGGTCTGACTCTTCATGACCCCATGGACCACACATCAGGCCCTTCTATCCTCCACTATCTCTTGAAACCTAAATTCATGTTTGTTATTTCCATGACATTATATATCCATTGACAGTTGCCATGAAAGTACATCTGCTCACAAGTTGGTCCTATTGTGTAGGATAAGGTCATCTGTTATGTAATGTTTGTAAATAGAGAGGATTTTTCTAATTTTGTACCTTTCATGTTTGCACGTGTGTTTGTCATAAATAATAGTTCCCCCCCCAAAAAAGTGTAGAATAATTTCTAAGACGAAAATATTGTTACAAGTTTGTATTAAACATTTGAAATGTAAGTTCTACATGATTTCATTTTATTATAATTTTAATGTTTTTTGTATATTTAATACAAAGTGGTTATTATTTTAATTTTGAGAAAGATGTTGTATCTGAGCTTTCAAAAAACAGCACAATAAAATGCAAAGACAGTGTCAGTGTTCCATCCTATAGCTTATTTGTACTGTCAACACAATAAATAATATTTAAAAAAAACACTTTAAACTTTAGTGTAAGACACAACAAAAATTATCTTTAAAATTATCTGCTTCATGAAAACAAGTATTATCAGGGCTTTCTATGAAAGGAGGTTTTTGTTTTTCACATGAAATGTACCAAAACAGAGTTCTGCTCTGTGATAAAGTTTTTATTCACTGTGTTTTATCCTTTGGCACATGCTTTGGCAAAAAGGCAACATTTTCAGTTTTTCTTGGAATGTATATTATTGAGGAGTGATGGAGGACTGTTTGATACTCCTGAGTATCAACTATTGAGTGCTGAGAACAATTTCTGAAAATGAAGTTATGGATATTTGTGCCATGTTAAGGAACTGTGGGTAGTGTAAGAATGAGTGAGATCCATCAAGGTCTAAACTATTTTCCTGGGATATCTGAAAAATAGTGTTTCAAATGGGTGGGGGTATATACTCTGCAGCTGTCAGTGTTCATACATGGAATTGTCTTTTCGTCCAGTGGACTAAAGTAGTCTTCCAAATTTAGACAGCCATTTAGAATCTGTACATTCAGTGTTTTAAATCACAATACTTCTTAAGAAAAAGTGAATGTTATAAGTTAATCATTCTAAATCTTTATTGATAAATCAGTATATCTCACATGGGTCCATGAATTTTGTAATACATTTTAAAAATCAGATTATTTATAGAGGCAGAGGCTGCACACACACACACACACACACACACACACACACACACACACACACAAATTTGCCCAAGACTCAACACATTGTAGGGGCAGACCCCATATATAGATGTAGGATTTTATGTTGAGTGGTACTGAAAGTGATAGGAAGCAAATTCTCTTTCCTGTAAGAAGTGTTTCTGTGGACCAGGCTATACTTTTATACCTGAAAGGGAAAGGAGAATTAACATAGCTTCTTTGATGCCATGTTACTAGAAAGGTAACATGAAGTACTAGATAGGTAACTTATAGGTATCTTAATAGGTAACTTAGGAAGACCTAGTTTCAATTCTTACCTTAGACAATTTCATAGCCACATGTCATTTAACTCCTCTTAGTCTCAGTTTCTTCATCTGTAAAATGTAAGTAAAACAGTACCTTCCTCATAAGGTTGTAATGAGGATCAAATGTGATTATGTATGCAGTGGGCCATTTGGAGACCATTTCTGTGCTTAGCAGTGTTATCTTCAGCCTCTGGAAACATCAGGACTATCACTGCCCAAGTGGGGAAAACCTTCCAGGAGGAGTAAGAAGGGAGTAAACATACAGAGGTTTGGACCTGAGGGCTGACATGAACCACTCAAGCTTGGGTTTTGCTATCTATTTGGTTTGTACAGCAAATGGGTGAAATGTTCAATGATTTGAGTGACAATGTGCAGGAGACAAACCTCAAAGTAGTACTGGGGCTCCAAGATGCCAATTACAGCTATACTCTATGATGTTCAAAAAGGTTTGAGAGACATAGCTCTGGGTAATTTAATAATTTTATTGATAATGCCAGCATTTTAATAAAAGGATGGTCATTTGGCCAGCTCTCTCTTAGACCAAAGACAATCATGGTGGGTGGGCTCACAGTTTATATGCCCATTGGAAGAGGGGTGTTCCTGAGGGTGGTGATCAACTCTAATTGCTTAAAAATTAATGAAAGAATGAATATTATAATTAGGGGCAGGACCTGAACTTTGATTACAACATTTACTTCTTAAATTACCCCTAGCCTTAGGCAATATATTCAAAGAACTTATTCTCACTCAAACCTGTGTAGAGCACAGTGGCTACCCCACCTGGGTAAGGTCTGAACTGGAAAGTTAGTCCAATCTCATTATCATTAATAATGAACTTTTAAAATCAGGACTTTAGAAAAAGGGGGCAGGGGAGCAGAGTCAAGATGGCAGATTAGAAACAGGACTTCCAGGGAGATCTGGCTTCCACCTTCCCCAATTCATGTAAAAGGGGACTCTGAACAAACTTTGGAGCTCCAGAACCCACAAAATGACACAGAGAAGCTAACCTCCCACTGAGGACAGCCTGGCAGCCCAGCAGAGAGTGGTGAGTGCAATGTTCTGGGAGCCAATCAGAGCCTATGTGAGTCAGAGGTTT
Source organism: Gymnobelideus leadbeateri (assembly GCA_011680675.1). Lineage (NCBI taxonomy): Eukaryota > Metazoa > Chordata > Mammalia > Diprotodontia > Petauridae > Gymnobelideus > Gymnobelideus leadbeateri. The sequence goes on along the minus strand of WOXC01007740.1, from coordinate 33,926 downwards.
TAGCCCCAGGGCAGGTCTGACCAGACTCCGGCTGGGATCACCAGCAGCTTTGGCAGTTTCCAGAATTATCAACAGATAGATGCCAAGGACAAAGTGAGAGGTCAGTGCAGTGTGAACTTTGGGATCCAGTAGTTGGGAGTGCTTTGGCATTTTCCCCTGGCTGGAGAAGCTGCTGAGCACTGTGGCACAGCCACTGACACATGGCAGCTTCAGCCCTTGGCCTGTAGACTGTAGGGGGACCAAGCGACCAAGCCTGAGGGGTAATCACTCTTGCTTTAACCTTCTTGGATCTGGATTGCAGTCTAGGGTGGAGGTCCTGGGGTGTGTGACCAGCTTGCCAGAGTGTGTGGAGGCTTCAGAGAGTGCACCCAACTAATATCTCCAGCAGCTGAGAAAACCCCAGCATTTGGGACAGAAGCTCCCCTGTCTCGTGGCAGAGTCCTACTGTGGCAACAAGCCCAAAAGTCAAGTAATTGAGTGGCAACATGACCAGACAAAGGAAGCAAAACAAACAGAAGAATCCAATATTAGACTCCTATTTTGGGGACAAAAAAGATCAAAGCATGGAACAGGAGGAAGACAGTGAAGTCAGAACTGTTGCACCAAAAACTTCAAAGGAAAATATGAGCTGGTTACAGGCCACAGAGGACCTTAAGAAGCAGATAAGAGAAGTGGAGGAAGAATTAGGAAGAGAAATGAGAAAGATGCAAGAAAAGTATGAAATGACAGTCAACAGCCTGACTGAGGAAAATAACACCTTAAAAATAGACTAACTCAAATGGCAAAGGAGGCTCAAAAAGGCAATGAGGAGAAGAATGCCTTAAAAAGCCAAATTTGCCAGATGGAAATAGAATCTCAAAAGCTCACTGAGGAGATTCATTCCTTCAGACTGGTGCAAATGGAAGCTAGTGACTTTATGAAAAATCAAGATGTTCTTAAGCAGATCCAAACAAATGAAAGAATAGAAGGCAATGTGAAATATCTCTTGGGAAAAACCACTGACCTGGAAAATAGATCCAGGAGAGATAATTTAAAAATTATTGGACTACCTGAAAGCCATGATCAAAAAAAGAACCTAGAAATCATCCTCCAAGAAATTCTCAAGGAAAACTGCCCTGATGTTTTAGAACCACAGGGAAAAATAGAGGTTGAAAGAATCCACCCATCACCTCCTGAAAAAGATCCCCAAAAGAAAACTCCTAGGAATATTATAGCCAGGTTCCAGAATTCCCAGATCAAGGAGAGAATATTACAATCAGCCAGGAAGAAACAATTTGAATATTGTGGAAATACAATCAGGATAACACAGGATATGGCAGCTTCTACACTGAGGGATCAAAGGGCATGGAATATGATATTCCAGAGGGCAAAGGAATTGGGATTAAAACTAAGAATCACCTATCCAGCAAAACTGAGTATCATGTTTCAGGGGAAAATATGGTCATTCAGTGGAATAGAGGACTTTCAAGTATTCTTGAAGAAAAAAAAAGAGTTGAATAGAAAATTTGACATTCAGATACAAGAAGCAAGAGATGCTTGAGAAGGTAAATAGGGAAAAGAAATCATAAGGAACTTATCAAAGCTGAACTATTTACATTCCTATATGGAAAAATGAAAATTATAACTAATGAAACCTTTCTCAGTATGAAAATAGTTGAAGAGAATAGAAATACACACACACATATAGTCTATATTGGAGGGTATATAGGCATATGAATATATATATGTGACTGTGTGTATATATGTGTACAGGTATACATAGATTGGCACAGGACCAATATGATAGGAAGGGATGAGACTTAAAAGATGAAATTAAGAGGTGAGAGAGGAATAAAATGAGAGGATATGGGGAGAGGCAGAATGGGGTAAACTATCTCATATAGAAGAGGCAAGGAAAAATGGTTAAGGGGGAGAACAGGAAGGTAAAAGGGAATGGGTTAACCTTATTCTCATTGAATTTGGCTCAGGGAGGGAATGACATACACACTAAATAGGGTATCTTACCCTACAGGAGAGTAGTTGGGAAGGGGATGAGAGGGGGGATGATGGAAAGGAGGGCAGGCTTGGGGGGAGAAAAGTTGGAAGCATCCACTTTTGAAAAGTTACAGGATCAAAGTAGAGAATAGAACAATTGGGAGGTGGGATAGGAGGGAGGGAAATATAATCAGTCTTTTACAATATATCTACTATGGTAATGTTTTGCATAGCTATACATGTACAATATATACTGAATTGCTTATCTTCCCAGTAAGGGTGGGTGACAAAGGAGGAAGGGAATGAATCTGGAATTCAAAGTTTTAAAACCAAATGTTTATATATATATATATATATATATATATATATATATATATATATATATATATATATATATATACACACACACACTATTATTAATACTATTTTATATGTAATTGGGAAATAAGATATACAGGCACTGGGGCATGGAGATCCACCATGCCCTACTGCAAAAGTCAAAGGGGATATGGGGGAAGGTAGAGGAGAAAGCAGATTGGAGGAGGGGATATCCTGTGGGATTGCTATTTTGGGGTGGTGGATAGGGGGAAAATGGGGAGAAAATTGTAACTCAAAATCTGGCAGAAATGAATGGTGTAAACCAGAAGTTAATAAAGTATTTGAGAAAAAAAAAAAGAAAAAGGGGGGCAACTGTGGATCTTTCCCAATCACTGGTTATTAATAATAATTTCTTTCAGTCAGAATGGACATGCTGTCTATACATGGTATAGACAAAAGGCATTTCTGATTATGCTAAACTTTAACTTTTCAAGAGAACTTATGCAGCCAGTGAAGTCCCTGTATTTTTTCTTCTCCTTGCCCCCTCCAATGCTGGAGAGGGCAACTATTAAATCCAAAGTTTTCCTCTTGCGAGTTTCTCTAGATAAAGATTTTGGATTTTATCAGTCATGATTACTATGATTTGTGTGCTTCATTTTTATGAGTAGGAATGGTTACTGGTTTGGTATACAGATATACTAACTCATAAGTGTGTGAGAAAGAGTAATTTCTTGGGGGGGGGTGCTCAGTAGCTAAATGAGAGAGAATCCTATTGAAATTTTTATAAGCCTTTCAAAGTGCAGCAAACATGGATATAGATCTTACCTAAGAGCTAAAAATAGCAGTGGCTTGTTGGTAGGAGGTTGAATGGGGCTGTCATCACTCTACCTTTTCTGTTGTTTACTTCTATTCATGTTTTCCTCTCCTGTAGAGAGAAATTACTGTGTAGAGATGGAGCCCAAGGTGGTGACTAGAGAGGAAAGGACCTATAGTATAGCTAATGCCTGATAAGAGGGAAGAGGAATGACTGGACAAGGATGATGATTTCCACATTCCAGAGGTGGGGAGAGGAGGGAGGAAGGGAGTATCTCTCTCTTCCAGCATTAGTTCAACAGATGAATATTTCTACCTCAGTGAACCAATCCTCATAGGCATTCTACTATGAATATAAAGTGCTTTGTGAATCTTAAAGATTTATGTAAATATGTATTATTATTATTGCAACTACTACTATTATTCTTATAGTTCAGTAGAAAGAGCACTTGCTCTAGAGACAGAGGCCCTGAGTTCAAATCCAACTTCTTGATACTTACTACCTATTTGACCTTGGGTGAATGAATCCCTTACCCTAATTAGGCCTCAATTTCGGAATATATCACCTCTGAAGCTCATTCTAGTTCTAGGTCCAGGATCCAAAATCCTATGGATAGAAACTGTTTGGTAACATAAGTAACGTTCTGTCCTCATAGGTCCTCATGTTTGTGCTCATAGCAGGGACATACAACTCATTAATTCACCAGGGCAATTGTTTGGAAATTTTCTTTTGTTATTATTAATAAGGCAAACATTGACAAACAGAAACATTTCTAGATACAAAAAACAGGAAAAGATGATCATATATGAAACTGTGAATTGTTATGCACAGTTCATTTTTTTTTTTTTAAAGAACAAGATCATTTAGTTTGCTTCCATCAGGATTCAGGCTCAGTTCTTTCTAGTTATATCTCTGGATGGCGCATTTCTCACTTTCTTGAGTCTTTCGGGATTAACTTATATCACTGCATTGCTGAAAAGAGTCCAGTCTGTCATAGTTGGTCATCACAGATATGGTATGTCTGTGATTATATACAAATTTCTTCTGATTCTACTCTTCTCGCTCAGCATCAGTTTGTATAAGTCTCTCCAGGTAATTATGAAATCTGTCACCTCCTCATTTCTTATAGCACAATAATATTCCATTACATTCATATACCACATCTTGTTTAGCTATTCCCCAATTGATGGGCACCCCTTTAGTTTCCAATTCTTTGCAACCACAAAAAGGGCTGCTAAAAATATTTTTGTACATATGGGTCTTCCTCCCACTTCTATGATCTCTTTGGGATATAACCCTAGAAGTGGTATGGCTGGGTCAAAGGGTATGAAATTATTTATAATCCTTTGGGCATAATTCCAGATTGCTCTCCAGAATGGTTGGATAAGTTCACAACTCCACCAGCAATGTATTAGTGTTCCAATTTGTCCACATCCTCTTCAGCATTTGTCACTTTCTTGTTTTGTCATCTTAGCCAATCTGACTGGAGGGATGTGGTATCTCACAGTTGTTTTGATTTGCATTTCTCTAATTAATAGTGATTTCGAGCATTTCTTCATATGCTTATAGATATCTTTAATTTCTTTCTCTGAAAACTTCCTGTTCATATCCTTTGACCACTTATCAATTGGGGAATGACTTGTATTCATATATTGGCTCAATTCTCTATAAATTTTAGAAATGAGTCCTTTATCAGAGACACAAGTTGTAAAAATTCTTTCCCAATTTCCCACCTCCCTCTTGATCTTGGTTGCATTGGCTTTGTTTGTACAGAAGCTTTTCAATTTAATGTAACCAAAATTATCCATTTTGCATTTTATAATGCTCTCTAATTCTTGTTTGGTCCTAAAGTCTTCCCCTCTCCACAGATCTGTCAGGTAAACTATTCCTTGCTTTCCCAAATTGCTTACAGTATCATCCTTTACACCTAGATCATGCACTCATTTGGACTTAATTTTGGTATATGGTGTTAGCTGATGGTCTATGCCCAGTTTCTTCCATACTGTATTCCAGTTTTCCCAGCAGTTTTTTGTCAAATAGTGCATTCTTATCCCAAAAACTGGGGTCTTTGGGCTTATCGAACAATAGATTGCTATATTCATTAACTGCTGGGTCTCCTGCACCTAATCTATTCCATTGATCCACTACTCTACACCTCTGCCAGTACCAAGCAGTTTGATGACTGCTGCTGTATAATACAGATTAAGATCTGGCATAGCTAGTCCACCTTCCCTAGCGTTTCTTTTCATTAATTCCCTTGATATTCTAGACCGTTTGTTTTTCCAAATAAATTTTATTATTTTGTCTAACTCTAGAAAGTAGTTTTTTGGTAAATTGATTGGTATGGCACTAAATATATAGTTTAGTTTGGGTAAAATTGTCATTTTTATTATATTAGCTCGACCCCGCCATGAGCAATTGATATTTTTCCAACTATTTAGATCTGCTTTTATTTGTGTGAGAAGTGCTTTGTAGTTGTGATCATATAGATCCTGGGTTTGTTTTGGCAAGTAGATTCCCAAATATTTTATAATGTCTACAGTGACTTTAAATGGGATTTCTCTTTCTATCTCTTGCTGTTGAGTTTTATTAGAGATGTACAGGAATGCTGAGGATTTATGTGGGTTTATTTTATGTCCTGCAACTTTGCCAAATTTATTTATTGTCTCTAGTAGTTTTTTACTTGATTCTCTAGGATTCTCTAAGTATATCATCATATCATCTGCGAAGAGTGATAGCTTGGTCACTTCTTTACCTAATTTGATTCCTTTGATATCTTTTTCTTCTCTAATTGCTACTGCTAGTGTTTCTAGTACCAGATTGAATAAGAGGGGTGATAGTGGACACCCTTGTTTCACTCCTGATCTTATTGGAAGGGCTTCTAGTTTATCCCCATTGCGTATAATACTTGCTGATGGTTTTAAATAGATGCTATCAACTATTTTGAGGAAGGCTCCATTCATTCCTATACTTTCTAGTGTTTTTAATAGGAATGGATGTTGTACTTTGTCAAAAGCCTTTTCTGGATCTATTGAGATGATCATGTGGTTTCTGCTAGTTTTATTGTTGATGTGCTCAATTATACTGATGGTTTTCCTAATATTAAACCATCCTTGCATTCCTGGAATGAATCCTACCTGATCAGGGTGTATTATTTTTGTGATAAGTTGTTGGAGTCTTTTGGCTAATATTTTATTTAGAATTTTTGCGTCTAAATTCATGAGGGAAATTGGTCTATAATTTTCTTTCTCTGTTTTATCTCTTCCTGATTTAGGAATCAGTACCATGTTTGTGTCATAGAAAGAGTTTGGTAGGACTCCTTCTTCACTAATTTTCCCAAATAGTTTGTAGAGTATTGGAATCAATTGTTCTTTAAATGTTTGATAGAATTCATTAGTAAACCCATCTGGCCCTGGAGATTTTTTCCTAGGGAGTTCATTGATGGCTTGTTTGATTTCTTTTCTGAGATGGGGTTATTTAGGTAATTCACTTCCTCTTCAGTTAATCTGGGCAATTTATGATTTTGTAAATATTCATCCATTTCACTAATATTGTCATATTTATGTGCATACAATTGGGAAAAATAATTCCTCATTATTTTTTTGATTTCCTCTTCATTGGAGGTAGAGTCACCCTTTTTATTTTTGATACTCATAATTTGGTTTTCTTCTTTCTTTTTTTTTTATCATATTGACTAAGGGTCTATCAATTTTGTTGATTTTTTCATAAAACCAGCTCTTAGCTTTATTTATTAATTCAATGGTTTTCTTAATTTCAATTTTATTAATCTCACCTTTGCTTTTCAATATTTCAAATTTAGTACTAAATTGGGGATTTTCAATTTGTTCTTTTCCTAGCTTTTTTAATTGCATGTCCAATTCATTGACCTCCCTTCTCTCTGCTTTAATTAGGCATGCACTCAGGGATATAAAACTTCCCCTGAGAACTGCCTTTAGTGCATCCCACAAATTTTGGTATGTTGTTTCATTATTATCATTCTCTTGAATGAAATTATTGATTGTTTCTATAATTTCTTGTTTGACCCACCAATTTTTAGGATTAAATTGTTTAATTTCCAATTAGTTTTTAGTCTATCTTTCCATGGCCCTTTATTGCATATAATTTTTATTGCATCATGATCTGAGAATGATGCGATTACTATTTCTGCCTTTCTGCACTGGATTGTGAGGTTTTTATGCCCTAGTACATGGTCTATTTTTGAGTATGTACCATGCACTGCTGAGAAGAAAGTAAATTCCTTTTTATCCCCATTCAGTTTTCTCCAGAGATCCATCATATCTAGTCCCTCTAAGATTCTAGTCACCTCCTTAACTTCTTTCTTGTTTATTTTGAGGTTAGATTTATCGAGTTCAGAGAGGGGAAGATTAAGGTCCCCCACTAGTATAGTTTTGCTATCTATTTCGTCCTCTAATTCCTTTAACTTCTCCTCTAGGAATTTAGATGCTATACCACTTGGTGCATATATATTAAGTAGTGATATTGCTTCACTCTCGATGGCGCCTTTTAGTAGGATATAGTTTCCTTCCTTATCTCTTTTAATTAGATTTATTTTTGCTTTTGCTTTATCTGAGATAAGGATTGCTACCCCTGCTTTTTTTACTTTAGCTGAGGCATAATAAATTTTACTCCAACCTTTTACCTTTACCCTGTGGGTATCTCTTTGTTTCAAATGTGTTTCTTGTAGACAGCATATTGTGGGATTATGGTTTTTAATCCATTCTGCTATCTGCCTCTGTTTTATGGGAGAGTTCATCCCATTCACATTCAAAGTAATAATGACTATCTGTCTGTTCCCCTCCATCCTATTCCCTCCCCTGTTTATGTTTTTGTTTTTGTTTCTTTCTTCTCCCTTCCCCTCCTTGAAGTTTTCCCTTTTGACCACCCCCTCCCTCAGTGTTCCCACCTAGTGATCTCTCTTCTTAACCTACCCTCTCCCCTTACTACTGTTTCCCTCCCTTCTAATCCCCCCTTTAGTCTCCTCTTTTTCACCCCCCCCTTACCCTTCTGTTTTCTATAGGATGCAATAAGTTTTTATACTTATCAGAGTGGATTACTCCCCGTTTGATTCCAAACCAATGAGATAGAATTTCAAACATTGCTCCTCTCCCTCCCTCCTTTTTCCTCTATTTAATGAATGTATGTGTCTATTCACATTAAAATCTTAAACTTCACTGATTTAAGTTGATCCCTCTTTGAAACAGAACCAGTGAGAATAGTGTTTAAATGATGTTCCTCTCCCTCTTTCTTTCCTCTCTTCTATAGTGTGTTTTAATGCCTCTTCAGATGGCATATTTTACCTTTTCCTATCTAATCCTTTCCTTTTTCCCATGACAGTCTCTTTGATCCCCTTAATAGTTTTTTTTTTTAGACATTAGGTTAGTGCATTCATACCCACACCCTCTATCTAAGTATAACCCTTTTGAAGGTCATGATAATCATAAAGATTTTGAATATTGACAGTTATCAGCTCCACATATAGGGATGTGAACATTTTGCTCTTGTTGCATCCCAAGTAATGAGCGTGTGTTTGTGGGTGTGGGTGTGTGCATTTATGCATGTGTGAGTCTGTGTTTCTCTTGTTTACCTTTTTATGTCTTTCTTGAGTCTTGTAATTGGAGATCAGATTTTCCATTGAGCTCTGGCTTTTTCATCAGGAACATCTGGAAGTCCCTTATTTCATTAAACGACCATCTCCTTGCCTGGAAGATTATGCTCAGTTTTGCCAGGTAGTTAATCCTTGGTTGTAGTCCTAGCTCTCTTGCCCAATGAAATATCAAATTCCAGTCCCTCCGCTCTTTTAATGTAGAAGCTGCTAGGTCCTGTGTGATCCTAACTGTAGTTCCTCGATATTTGAATTGCTTCTTTTTGGCTGCTTGTAGAATTTTTTCTTTAATCTTGTAATTCTGGAATTTGGCTACTATATTTCTTGGAGTTTTCAGTTTGGGATCTCTCTCAGGAGGAGTCCGGTGAATTCTGTCGATAGCTATTTTATCTTCTGATTCCAGAACCTCAGGACAGTTTTCTTTGACAATCTCTTGGAGGATGTTGTCTAGGCTGCTTTTTTTATCATGGCTTTCTGGTAGACCAATAATTCTTAGGTTGTCTCTCCTGGATCTGTTCTCTAGGTCAGTTATTTTTCCAGTGAGATAGTTTACATTTTCTTGCAATTTTTTGATTGTCTTGTTTTGTTTGATTGACTCTTGCTGCATCCTAGAGTTCTGAGCTTCAATTTGATTGTTTCTAATTTTTATCGAATTACGGTCTTCAGTTAGTTTTTGAAGTTCCTTTTTTAGGGAGGTATTTTCTCCAGTTACTTCACTGAGACATTTTTCCAAGTTGGTCACTGCCTCCCTGATTTGGTCTTTAAAATTTTTCTTAAGCTCCTCCAGGAATGCTATTTGGGCTTGAGACCAGATCATGTTTCCTTCTGTGGTCTCAGGTGTGGGTAGAGAGTCTATATTGTCCTGTGTATTTTGTTGCTCTTGCCCTGCATAGTATGCTCGAATAGACTTTTTTGCCTTCCCCTTCTCCTTCTCAGCTTCTTTTTTTCCCATTGTGACTTCCTCTTTCTTAGTTTCTCAGGCTATGAGTTTGGGGCCTGATCCTTGACTTTGAATACCTCTTGGTGGCTAGTTTATGGCTAAGTCAGGGAAGTCAATGAGGGATGTAGATGCCTAGGTGTGGGTGAGTCTGACCACTTCAGATTTCTGCCTCTATACCTCTGGGCTATAAGTAGGCTTTTGTTGGTGAGGTGTGGTGGGGTTTGTTGGGACCCCTCCCTCTCTTCTCTTCAGACTCCTGGCTGTCTCAGTTACACTCCTTCTTGGAGACTCTCAAGCCTGAGGCTATTTGCATTAACTTGGGATTTCAATCTGGGTGGGAGACTTATCTTTGGGTTTTCTGCTTCATGAAGGAGGGATGGGAGGATCAGAGCAGCTAGAATTTACTTTGCCATTCCAGCCCCTGTATTATACAGGCAGGCAGTTTCTAAACTTCCACGCTGGGGGCCAAATGCAGCCAGAGAAGCCACTCTCTCCACTGGGAGCCCGACTCTCCTACCTGGCTCCAATGATCCTACCCGTCCGCGAGATGACTGTGATTCGTCCTGGGTAAGTCTGCAGGCTGGGGCTTTTGCTCTCTCTGGTGTAGTCTGCTTGCCTGCTCCTAGGTCTGAGCTGTGCAGACCCCACGCGCTCTGCGCTCGACCAGTCTGGATACACTGGGCAACCTCCTGGGCTGGACTCTGCCACAGTTTGTCTTCCAGTGGGCTCCGTCACTCCGGAATCCGCTCAGATTCACCCTTTGAGACTTAGTGACCGAGGAGCTCAGGGAGGTTACTGCTTCCTTTCTGCCATCTTGGCTCCTCCCCGCACAGTTCATTTTTAAAGTATATTTTAAATTTAGCACAATTATAACAATGTTACCTTGCTTCTCTTTTCCTTTCTGAACTTCTTTATGTTCTCTTATATATTTATATTTTTTTAAATGTTTCATTGATACTCTTTTTTGCTTAATTATCACCACTTCCCCACGCTCCCTCCCAATTCTTTCTACTTTCCCTAAAAAATAAAAGCCTTACCTTAATGACAAGCAAGAATAGTAAAGCAAAATAAATAATATCCTTTTACTATCAAATTGGCTCCATCTGAGAATATACGTCTCATTCTTTTCTTCATCACTGGGCTTCTGAAGCTGTGGTTTGTGGTAGCATTGATTACAGTTCTTAAGTCTTTACAAGCTGCTTTCCTTTACATTGTTGTCATTATTGTATACATCGTTTTCCTGGCTTTAGTCATGTCATTCTGCATCAATTCACATTGTTGTTGTTCAGTCATTTTCAGCTGTGTCTAACTATTCGTGACATCATTTGGGGTTTTCTTGGCAAAGATACTGAAGTGCTTTGCCCTTTCCTTTGCCAGCTCATTTTATAAATGAGGAAAGTAAGGTAAACAAGGTTAAGGTACTTGCCCAGAGTCACCAAACTAGGAAGTGACTGAGGCTGGCTTTGAACTCAGGAAGATGAGCCTTCCTGACTCTTCAGGCCTGACACTCTTATCTCCTCTTATCTACTGTGACACATAGTTTTTCCATATTTCTCTAAACCTACCAACCCTCCTGGCATTTCTTATGGCACAATAATATGCCATTACATTTATAGACCATAATTTATTCAGCCATTCTTCAATAAATTAAAGGCACCTATTTTATTTCCACTCATTTTTTGTTTTGTTTGCTAAGATACTATGAATATTTTTGTGTTTTATGTCTGAATTGACCTTTTTGAGGTATATGCCTCTTTGAGGCATCTCTGGGTCAAAAGGTATGTACAGTTTAGTGACATTTTAAGGTCTGGCTCCAAATTGCTTTCTGGAATGGTTGGATCAATTAAATCCTCCATCAACAATGCATTAGTGTGCCTGTCCTCCCACAGTCCCTGCCCCCCATTGTAATTTTCCTTTTTTTTTTTTATGTATATCAATTAGAAACATGTGAGGTAGAAACCTGAGTTGTTTTAATTTGCAATTACCTTTTTTGTGTGTGTTATTCAAAGCATTTTTGTTATGGTCATTGATAGCTTTAATTTCTTTCTTTTGAGAAATGTCTCCTCATATCCTTTAAGTATTATTGGAGGATGCTTCATATTCTTATATATTATATCTATTCTCTATATATTTTGGATCTCAAACATTTATCAGAGAGATTTTCAGCAAGGTGTGTCCCCACTTGGCTTCTTTTTAGCTATCTTTTAATTTTCATTGTAGTTAGTATGTATATTATTCTGGCCCTGCATGGTATATAGTATAGAGAATGGGTTTTGGAGGCAGCAAAACCTGGTTTCAAGTCCTACATCTGACAGTTGCTGACTGTGTGACCCTGGGCAAGTCATTTAAGTTGTTCTAAGTGTTCTAAGCAACTCTATAAAGTTATATGTTGCAAAAAAGGTGCCAACCTACATTGGTGGATATATTCTAGTATTCCTTCCACTGTACAATCTAGGTGCTTCTAATGCTCACCATGGTGCCTGTTCCATTAGTATGCCTTCATAAATGTTCCATTTCTTTTTATCTCTTTATTTTTCTCTTTCTTTCTATCATGTATTATGTATGTATGTACGTACATATGTATGTATGTATGTATCTATCTATCTATCCATCCATCCATCCATCCTCCCTGTACTGAGATTGTTAAAATAAAGGATATTAACAATTTAGTCACTTTTCTCACATAATTCTAAATTGTTATCCAGAACAGTTGGACTGTTTTTTAGTCTAATTTCCCACAACTCCTGCAGCATTGACTGTTCCGTTTTTCTGGTCACCTTTGCCAATTTACAATGTGTAATGTGAATCCTCAGAGTGAAAATTTTTTTTCTACTTTTATTATTAGTGATTTAGAGCACATTTTTCATATGGTTGTTTGATCATTTGTGATTCTTTTGGAGTTTACATCTCCCCTAATGCCTACTACAGTCATCTGTATGGAATAGGCCTTAAATGTTTGTTTAAAGAGCAAATGAATGAATGGCACTATGCAAGTTTCCTCTCTGCTTGGATCATCCTGTGTCCTGACTATACCTGATATTAAATGCCCACCTTGTAAGGGGGTTGGGGAGGAAAGGGGAGAACTTCCTCTTTCCCTGATGGTTTCCCCAGATGCTCAGAATCTGCTTTTCTACATCATTAGGAGGAGGAATCCTGAAAGCTATGATTTCAGTGCCTGGGGACATGCATTGGATTTCCTCCAGTCAGGTGCTGGCCTGGTGGGGCAGACCCAGTCTATTTTTAACCAATTCTGTGTGCTGACTGAGCAGATCATTCCTAGGAGGTTCTCTCTGCCTGCTTTATTATATTACAAACTAAAGGGTATTTGCTGGAACAGCGGCTCTGCTTAGCAGTTCATCTTTGGGCCAGGGATTTTCTGCTTTGTCACATTTCATACATCATGCAAGACCTTGCACCACCCCCTGCATTTAGGTAAATAACTGGGAATAATGATATCCTGTCTTGTTCCTTTTGGCTCTCCTTTGCAGGAGCCCATCAAAACCTTTATTATGCTTTCAAACATCAGATCTATTTATAGCCATTTGAATGGTCTCAGCACTACATTCTTGTTTCCATCTTTTCACCTTCTGTTACCACAGTCTATCCTTGCCACCTCCCCCCACACTCCCACCAAAGAATCCCTTAACCACATGATTATTCACAAGAAGGGATTATTTGTGTCTTCTGAAATAAACAGACTGGGTAGATGACCTTTCACTTAATCTTCATCCCCACTGTCTAGTTCCCTTGGGCAAATCCCCCACCATTGCTTCATTATCATATCCAGAGAAAGAACAACCAGAGGACCAGCAATAGATCACCCTGTGTCAAAAACAACAGGGTGAAATTGCTTCTGGATGGCTCCATCCATTCATATTCTCCTTATATCCTGATGTCTCCATGTTTCTGAGCTGTGTTGATTTGGTCCACATAGAGTCCTGAGAGCCTTGTGATGTGGTGGCAAATACTGAGGAAACCTTATATGTCTAAGGGGAATGGACACAGGAAGCCACTGCTCTACTAGACTGAGTTAACTTCCATGGAGGGGGATATGTCCGTTGGTCTTTCTCTGTGGGACTTATGCTCTGGTCCTTTGAAAAAGGATATGTATCTAGCTGAGGGATACAGAAACTCCTGGTTGACTACCAGGGACTGGGATTGATTGAAGATGATCAGCTGCAGAAGCAAGAAAAGCCAACCACTTGGAAGGTTAAAAGAGGAATTGAGGAGAAACCTTATTCTCTCTTTAGAATAACTTCTGGACTTTCCCTTGGACTTGTAGCATTATTTGGATGTGGGGATATTTCTCCCCCCAACCCCAGCCCCACTCCAACCCCGATGACAATGGTAGCTACAAGCACATGGCAATGAGAATACAAGCTTGACTAGGCAGGTCCTTTGTCATCTTCTGCTTTCTGTTTTCTTCCCTGAGGTCAGGCCAGTGACTTGCAATATTGAGAAATGAACATTTCTAGCCCTAGTAGTAACCTCTTGAGTTTGAGAGGTTAAGAGGTAGATACTGTGGCTTGAAGATATAAAAAAGCCTAGGCCATACTGAGCCTTGAAAGTCGCTCAGATAGTACAGATCTGGGATGAAAGTAAAACCTCTATTTCAGCAACCTACAGAGTTGTCTGTACCATTCATGAGACTTCAAGTGTATAATGGGCTGTTATTGGATGTTTCTGTACTTACTAATGTGCATGTATAAGTCTTCTGTGATTTAAGCATTTTCAATGGTGCTTTTTAAACTAAATGAGAGTCATTTTGGGCAATATGTTCCCACTGGTTTGGCACCCAGCAAGCCATTTGGTTTTTTATGTTTACAATGGGGCTGAGCCTAACATTTAAAAGACTACTTCTTTAGGAATCAAAGAATTTTAGAAATCAGACCTGGATAGGCCCTTAGGCATCACCTAATCTGACCCTCTTCTCTTATAGTTGAGAAAAACTGAGACTCAGAGAGGTTACATTAATGCCCAAAGTAACACAGGAAGTGTCCAAGGCAGAATCTGAACCTAGGTCATCTGACTCCAGGTCGAGTTCTTTCCTGCCTCAGGAAGTGGCCTAGAGGTCATATGTCTCTTCCGTGTAACTTCTCTTAGGATTTAAGTTTCTACTCAGGCTCAGTCTGTACCACCATTCACTTAGTATTACCTGGCCCACCTGCCCTCCCTAAGAGCTACAACAGGGGAATGATACAAAATCTTTGATTCCTTAGAGAGGAGGCTCCCTTTTCCCATGGTGGCTAAATAAGGACCCTCACTTACCCTCATCCATTGACTCAGAATTACCATTAAGAGATCTCCTTTCTTCCAGATTAACATATACCCACAGCAGTTATGTAGAGACAGTAAATCAGCCCACACCCATAGCTAAAGTCTGAAGTCATTTCAGTGGGTTCTCCTCAGACTCTAATTAGATCTCTAATTAGATGCACTTCTGACTGACCACGTTTATGATGTGGTAGGCCTCGGAGTGGGAGTGGTGGGGGGTGGTGCATAAATACAATCTCTCACATTCATTTCCTTTAGGATCTTCTCCCCTTTCCTAGCAGACCCCCATCTCCTAGATGCCTGCAAGGGAATCTTTACAAGACCAGGTATGAGTGACTCTCCATTCTAGCCACCTAAAAAAAGGACAAAGAGCATTTCCTCTCTGGGGGTACTTAAAAATTCAGTTAGCTCTGTAAAAGCAGGCCCTCAGAGAATTCCCCCTAGGCTATGGAACTCTACAACCTAGAACCTTTTTGCTTTGGCTCTGTTAGACCACACTGTCAGGAGCCATTGCTTCCCTGGACTTCTCACATTTCTGTTTTAACTTCTCTTCCTCCTTAGAGGCCTCAGACTCTGGCAAGTTACCACCTGTTTGTGAAGAGCTGTTACACCAGAAGGACCCAGGCAAGCATATACTGTACCATTTCCATTTAGCTATGAGGGCCCACTCATAGCCTGCCTCCTTCCTGGTAACCCTGAGAGGATGAACCTGGGGCTTTCTTATCACTGGGAGTTCCCCAGTTTCTGTCTGCACTCCTCCAGTCTCATGGCTCTTATCTCTGCTGAAGAATCTGAATCTCTTGGTCAGAGATCATAGGGTAGCTTCCTAGCTGGGGTCTTTCAGTCCCCACCCCCATCAGGAGGGATCTCTTCACTTGTGCAGTCACCAGCTCCATTCGTTGCAGGGTCCCTGAAAGCCAAGAGTTCTGTTTCTAGCTGCTAAATATACTGGGTTGGTATATGTGTGTCCTGTTTATGCAGCACGGTCAACAACTACCAAGGAATATTGGCCTTGGAACTTTCTTTACCCTCCTGGGCAGCCAGCACCTACCACTCATCCAGCAGATGCTGAGAGGTAGCTTTCTGCCACTTTCACAGAGAGGACTCCCCATACACAATCAGGAGGGCTGTGGTGACAAGGATCTGGGCAGTGTCCTACTCCCTGTCAGGCCACCTTCCTCCATATTTACAGGTCTCTTTCCTCAACTCAACCACTACAAGAAGCCAGGAGGCCAAGTCCTTCCCCCAGCCTGCTAAAACTATATAATTATATAAAACTATAGCAATTATAGTAGGCATGACTGATACCAGCCCCCTCTTAGTTCAGAATCTATGTTGGGATGAAATGAAGCAAACACAAGTCACTGAACATTTAACAAAGGAGGAGTAAATTTACTTTTCCCTAACAACAAGAGTATAGTGGTACTTAGTTTCTCTGGACAGGCCCCCTTGCCTCTAGCAAGTCATCACCATTTGGAGTCTTAGGTGGTCTTAGGTACCCATTAACTCTGAAAGACCCAGATTATGTGCTTCTGGGACTTTTTATGCTCTTGCCTAGGAAGCTGCATCAAGGAAGCTAGTGTCAAAAGAAGTTGCATCACTGATCCTGTCACATATATTGCACAGTTTCTATCTTTTCCTTGCAAAATCTGCATTGATCAATAGTATGGAATCCTTAAGGATGATGGATAATCTTTCCGAAATTTCTGGTAGCAATAACAGGTTTCTATTGTTATATTAAATCCCTCCATTTCTGCAAACAAATCTGGATGACTCAGGATTTTTTTGACGTTACTTTGTCAATGTGCTTTTAGTTAAGTTCATATAGATGTTGCCCAAGGAAGTCTTTTGGTTCTACTCTTACATCTTTGCTATTTCATAGGCCTCATCTAGAAATAAATCACTATCAGTTATATTTAATGAGTTTAGTGGTATTTATCTATTGTTAGGCTTTAATATTACTCTGAAAATTGGCATCTGTTTATTCCAGAAATATTTCCATAATTTTTAAAACTGTTCATTACATGATCTGAGAACATCTGTCAATCCTCTTCCTACTTTTTGATGAGGAAGTAGTAATCTACCTATAGCATCTTGGAGTGATAAACACTATTTTTGGTTTAGATACTTTCCAAATAACATACTTTTCTAAAAGTATATGCTAAGATTGGTATTGCAAAGGTTTTAATTGATCTAAATGTGTTACTGTCTTATTGAACTTTGACTTCAAGATGCCAGCAAGTCATTTGACATAACCAGCCACTTCTTTTGCCTTGATAACTTTTTCTTTGATTCATGTTTAAAGAAGGCATTTGTAAATATTGCCTTTGTCCACTGGTTCCACTTTCCCTATGGATTCAACCTTAGAACTTTTAGTTTCTACTTTCCCATGGCATACATGAAGAATTCTACACTTAAGTCCAAATGGTATTATTATAGCATTTAGTGTGTTTTTTGGTGAAACCATACAACACAATGTCAACTGTGTATATAATGTATGGTACAACTCCCTCATTCATTTGGGAGCCATATTTCTTCTATTCAGGAGAGATTTTAATGGGTTTAAAGCTAGTCAGAACCATAATAAGTTTAAATTGCCTCTTGAAAAATGCCACATTTTATTGTTATTAACATTATTGTATTAATGACATGATATAAATAAGGAACTACTTTTCATGTAGAGATCAAATGTTCTAGTGTTCTCACTATATTTTTGATCTATTTCATATATTTTCAATAGGCAAACAATGAATCAAAAGCTTTGAGGTAATCTATAAAGGCAGCACAAATATTATAGTACTTTTGGGAGGCTTGTTCAATCGTTAACATCCTTATGCACTTGTGACCTTTGGGCATAACGGCTTTGCACCTCAGTCAATACATAGTTTTCTTTAAAAAAAGAGATTACTGATGTCTTTTATTTTTATATGTCCCAGATTTTCCTGTTCCTGGCTTCTATTTAGAATGGGTTTGTTT
The DNA here is from genome assembly GCA_011680675.1 of Gymnobelideus leadbeateri. Lineage (NCBI taxonomy): Eukaryota > Metazoa > Chordata > Mammalia > Diprotodontia > Petauridae > Gymnobelideus > Gymnobelideus leadbeateri. The sequence continues at coordinate 16,007 of WOXC01007740.1, read as the reverse complement.
TGCTTTTAGGTTGCTTTTAATCAGGTGATTTGTCATTCAAGTTTTGCTACTGTGAGTGCCAACCATATATTGATATAATCTTCCATTATTTCTCTACCTATCTTTAGAAACTTCCTTAAACTGCTCCTGCTAGGGTTACATTGGGTGTTTATCTTTGTGAATATGACTTTATAGCCCTAATGATTATACTAATTAACATTTATATAGCACTTTAAGGTTTACAGAACATTTTATACATATCTTGTTTTTATCCTCATAACAACCCCGGGAGGTATGTGCTGTTATTATCCTCATTTCACAAATGAGGAGCCTGAAGCAAACAGAGGTTAAGTGACTAGCCCACGGTCACACAACTAGGAAGTATAGGAGATTTTTCTTTCTGACTTCAGGTTGCTCTAACTTTATTGCTGTGGTCCTACAGAACATATGCATTGTTTTCTTCTAAGTTTTGTGGAAGAATGCATTTAATCATGATTCTTATAGCAAATTACAGTTTTTAAAAAAGTATTCTGTTTCAGCATATCTATTGTTGGTTTTGTATGGCCAAGTCTCAAAAAGAACTTTTTCAAAATTACAATCTCAGTGTGTCTATCTCCTCTTCAAGCTCATTTGATACATAAGCATTGTTTTTGTATTAGGAACAATTTCTGGAGTTGATGTCAAGTGAAGATTTTCAATGACTCAGCACTTCTGTTTTCATATTTAAGTAAACTTCTCAGTTTTGACTTTCATCTAATAGTAATATAATAATAATAATGATACCATTTATATAGCACTTTAAAGTTTGCAAAGTGCTTTTCAATGATTATCTCCTTTGATTCTCACAACAACTCTGAGATTTAGGTGTTATTATAACCCCCATTTTGTAGATGAGAAAACTGAGGCTCAAAGATTTGCCCAAGGCCATGTAGCCAGTAAGTATGTAAGACTAGATTTGGACTCAAGTCTTCCTGACTCCAGGTCTAGCACTCTTTCTGCCATGCCACCCAGCTGCCTAATCTAGATTTAGAGATGAAATTATCTCTTATTATTCCCTACATTGGTTCATTGAATAATTTGGAGCTGATGGTATCATCAACAAAAGGCAGTAAGATGCCCTTGCCTGTAATTGGTAAAATGTTATCATACAGAAATGGCACATAGTAGGAGCATTCATATCCTCAGCCCGTCTCATGTGCACTCTTTTTTTTGCCCTCTTTAGTGGTCAGTGCCATTGGCACTGAAGCATTTCTAGCAGGTGATGTATTGGTATTTCTAATTTGTTCCAGTAGTTCACCTTTCTTGTGGTGCTCATCCATGAAAAAGTGACACTCACTCCTATATCCTTTGTGTGAAACTGATCATCGTGCCAGTTCCAAGTAGGGCCAGCCTACAACCCTATGTAGAGTGCCTTGACTATTCTGGTGATGTTTAGGAACAATTATGTTTCATTGACCAATGTGCTAATCCAATCAGTGACCTCTAGAGCCTAATTCACCAGTGTTTCAGGGCCCCTACCAGGTTTTCACAGGTTTCACTATGGCATTCTCAGGACTCATAAATTTCCCACTGTAGGTCATGGCTGGCAATCCCCTATTTTGTCATTGCTGTCCCTCTTTCCCCCATGACAGGAATGATGGGTTGGACTTTTAGAAAGTTGTTATTAATGACAATAATAATAGTGCCCCAGTTTTCAAAAGAAACCTGAAATTTTGTGGTGATCCCACTGCAACTTGTTATAGCAACAGCATTCACATAAGGGATGCTCTTCTGGAAGATTTTGGCTAACATTAGTACCTCATTATAAGGGAATCCATATAATCATAAGAGTCTCAAATATGGGCCTAGACCCTCATAGTAAGTGTATTAAAACTTCACATATTGTTATATAGATTGATAGCATGACATGCCAATTTAAAGCAACAGGATAAGACCATCTTCATGGGTAGGTTAATTAGAAATTATATTGGCCATTTCAAAATATAGAAAAAGCATCATCAGTGAAAGTGAAATTCAATGTCATACATTGTCATTGATTTGTTATTAATGAATCAATATCAACCTGGAAGGAGGTGGAGTTCTTAGATCTAAATAGAACTACTGATGTCTCCTCTTTGGGTCTGACCATTCAACTGATTCTTAAAGTGCCTAACCCATACATACATCTTTCCATCTTATCCACAAAAATAGCATGAAAAATTTGGTCAAATGCTTTGCTAAAATCTATGACACAGACTTTCAAAATCATGTAGTTTAATCCCCTTATTGTATAGATGAGAAAACTGAGGCTCACTTGCCCAAGGTCACACGGCAAGATAATGACAAAGTTGGAACTAGAACCAGCTAATCTAGTGTTCTAAGTTATCATGATATAGTGGGAGTTAGGAAGTCTGAGTAGTTGCTCTGTGACCATGGGCAATTCACTTAACCTCCAGTAGCCTTAGTCCTCATCTATAAAATAATCATAAAATAATAATTCCTGACCCATTTGACTCATAGGGCTATAGTAAGGAAGAGATGAGATAACTTATGTGAAGGACTTTATTATGGTAAACTGTTACATAAATGTGACTGATGTTTCTTATAGCGAATACAGCTTGATGTCTTTTGTATTCAACCCTAGGCACTACCAAAATGTCAGGCTGCCCCAGAATGGAATGTGGGCTTAAGAAATCACTAGCTTAAACCACAGAATATAAGAGCTGCTTATCTCAGAATACTCACAGCCCTGCTCATCCTTACCTAGATTTGCAGATCAATGTGAAACCGAACTGGGGGTCATCAGTGAAGAGTTTTATGATCGCAGTAGCATAATCCCATAACCCAGGCCCACTGAGGACTTGTTATCTTCCATGTTTCAATTCAACTGCAGCCCCTCTATTCCATGGATTCTTATATTTTAGCATCCAGATGGAGAAAGAGCACAAGCATCGATAATCAGCATTCAAAAGTGCTTCTCATTAAGCTGAGATCGCCATCTTTTAATATTAGGAAGCTGATCAAAAGGTGCCTTGAGGATAGACAGACACAGTGTGCTTATCAAAGGCAAAATCAGAAGGCAGTACAATACTCTAGACTTTCATATTAACAGCTAGTGAAGTTAAAATCAAAACCATTTATTCAAAAACAATGGCCTCTCCCAAATTAGGAACACAATGGCAAGTTTCTGAGAGTCTCACAAGGTTTTTTGTTTGTTTTGTTTTGTTTTTTAAACAGCCTCAGTGACCTTGTACCACCAAGGCTGTCCTGTTTATCCTGTGTTCTTTGTTCCTTTGGGATAAAATGCTATTAAATTTCCATTCAGGTTACTTTCATTTAAAGCAAATGGAAGACTTTCATAAAAATATTTCAAACAATATTCTTTGCAGGTGGGGGCCTTTTCACAGCATTCCTATGATATTTACCATATACCTAACTAAATTAAGTGAAAGGGTGCTTGACTGAATAGCCAACAAAGAACCTACCTCCAAAGTAGAATAACAGCTTCCCGTGTCCCTGATACTACAATGAGATTTTTCAGTCACCAAATGACTTTCCCTAGATTCTGTTTGACTCTGGGTGGGGATAGCAAGACATCTGAGGTCCAACCCACTGAAACTTTTCATTCCACCTATGTGATGCTTTACAGATTACAAAAGGTTTCCTTCATAGCAACCATGGGAGATAGGCTATTCAAGTGTGATTATTATTCCCATATTACAAATGAGTAAACTGTCTCAGAAAGGCTAAGTGATTTGTTCATGGTCATGCAACTAGTAAGTAGGAAAGCCTGTATTTGAACCAAGGGATTCTATTTTTTTTGGGGGGGGGGTCTTTTTTGGAGGGGGGAAAGCAGGGCAATTGGGGTTAAATGACTTGCTCAAGGTCACATAGCTAGTGAGTGTCTGAGGTTGGATTTGAATTCAGGTCCTCCTGATTCCAGGGCTGGTGCTCTATTCACTGTGCCCCCTAGCTGCCCCAGGCCTTCTATTTCTAGAGTTGGACATTTTAAAAAATAAATACATTTATTTATTTTTAGTTTTCAACATTCACTTTTATAAGATTTTGAGTTCTAAATTTTTCCACCTTCTCCCCCTTCCTCCTCCCCAAGACAGCATACAATCTGATATAGTCTATACATATACAATCATATTAAATGCATTTTCACATTAGTCACGTTGTGAAAGAAGAATCAGAACAAAAGGGAAAAACCATGAGAAGAAACAAAAAACAAAAAAAGCTGAAAATAGTTTGCTTCAATCTGCATTTAAACTCCATAGTTCTTTCTCTGGATGTGGATAGTATTTTCCACAGTGAGTCTTTTGGAATTGTTTTAGATCATTGCATTGCTGAGAACAGCAAAGTCTATCAAAGCTGGTCATCGCACAATGTTGCACCATGCTGCCTCTCACTACAGAATTTTGGTTCTTCTGTATCAGTATTGGGGTGCATGTCCTAAGCTACATGTCCTAGCTCCAGCAGAGCCATAGGTAGATATTAACCTCACTGAGCATTGCTTTTGTCACCTTGGGGAAGTCGCTTTTCCCTAGGTGTAATACTCTTAATTTGTCAAATGACAGTGGTATTGGTAGTTGGACCAGATAATTTCAGAAGTTCCTTCTAGGTCTAAATCCCATCCCACCTTAACCTATCTTCTCTTTTCTCTTCTAGTTCCCATGTAGGTCACAAAATCACCAAATTTCAGAGCTAAAAGAGACATCAGAGATATCTAATCTGACACATACTTGAACTTCCCTAATCCCAAGCACTTTGACTCTTAGACTCTCAGTGGATTTTAAATTACATCACTTTTCTTGGTTGCCATATAACATTGCTTACATATGCTGAACTGAGATCTTCTTCAGACAAAGTGACTTAGCCATGTTTCTCCTGTCCTGTATGACACTGATTACAATTTGGATTTAAGTTTAAACATCTATCCCAAAATGGAGCTAAGTGGGGCGTATGGTGCTAGATTTGGAGTCACAAATACCTGACTTTAAGTGTGGACAAGTCACTTAACCTCTGTCTGCCTTAGTTTTCTCAACTATAAAATGGAGATGATAATAATAGTACCGTCCTCCCAGGGTTATTGTAAAAATCAAATGAGAGATGATACTTGTAAAGTACTTAATAGTGCCTGGAACATAGTAGGTCTTTACTAAATGCTTGTCCTACTTTCCATATATATCTATAGCTATCTCTCTCTCTCTCTCTCTCTCTCTCTCTCTCTCTCTCTCTCTCTCTCTCTCTCTCTCTCTCTCTCTCTCTCTCTCTATATATATATATATATACACACACATACATACATATCACTAGGTGTCACTGTGTTAGGTTTGTGGTCTGATGAAGTAGATTTAAAGGCTCCAGTTCACAGTAATTCTGGACTTAAAAGGGTAGTTATAAATCATATGAATAATTCCTGATTATGTACCCAGTTAAAGAAAAATTCTCTCACAATGGAGTGGAGTTGAGATATCTGACCTGTTCTAGGAAAAGTGGCTCCCAGAGAGCTATTCTGGGCCCTCATGCCATAAATAAAAGCATATAGAGAAACACAAAGGGTATGGCCAACCACAGGCTTTATAAGAAATAGATAAAAGATTAAAATATAAGGGAAGATTAAATGTATCATACTCAGTCTTTAACAGAATAAAAGGACATTTATAGATGGTGCCAGTTATGCCTAGTTGAAGTAAGGCAAGGGAAAGGGTAAAGACCTATGTCCTCTGTGTTTGTTTGTTTATTTTAATTAGTGCTCCAACCACTTGAGCAAATGCTCCTGATAATATATATGTGCATACAGACATACACACATGTGGTTATGGATGCATTTTAGGAAGGAGATTGCTATTTTTGTCAGTTCTGCTGCTCCATATGTCAGGAGAGTCCTGCTACCTCCTTCTCTCTGTCTCTCTGTCTCTCTCTGTCTCTCTGTCTCTCTGTCTCTCTGTCTCTCTCTCTCTCTCTGTCTCTCTCTCTCTCTGTTTTTTCTGTCTGTCTCTGTCTCTTTATTTCTGTTTTCTCTCTCTCCCTCCCTGCCTCTCTTCCTTCCTCTCTCTGTCTCTCTGTCTCTGTCTCTGTCTCTGTCTCTCTCTGTCTCTTTTTGGCTTTCCTTTTAGTCCTGCCCTAGTTCCAAATTACATATCAGGAGATTAACAAAAATTACAAATCCCAGAAATCTATATAAATCTAAGTCATTCTTACCCTCACCCCCCCCCCCAGAGGAGGCATTACACCATCCCATTAGACTCAGATGCTCCAATTTGTCAAGATCCCTCTAGATCTTAATTCTGTCCACTAATATCTGGTGCATCCGTGACTTCTTTGACAGAAGTATTGAGCAGCACAGGTCTGTGGGGGTACTGCATCTTCTTCCAAGTTGGCATTGAACCATGAATGCTTTAGGTCTAGCTATTGAACCAATTCTGAATATACCTAATTTTACTATTGTCCAATCCATATATCTCTCCACTTTTGTCCACAAAATACCGTGAGAAACTTTGTCAAATATTTTGCTAAAGTCTAGATAAAACACATCTTCAGCGTTCTCCTAATCTGTCAGGCTCCTTCACTCTCTTGAAATGGAAATAAGGTTAGTCTGGCTAGACTTTCTGAAGCCGTGTACATTTCTTCTGGTCGCTGCTTCCTTTCTGAGATGTTAACCAGGTCCCTAGCTAATAGCAGAGTTCTTTTCATCTCTACTACCTGGATAATGTGAATTGCAGTAAGATACAGTAGACAGAAGGCTGACTTCAGAGTTAGGAAAACCTGGGTTCAAGAATTGCCTCAGAAAACATGGCTGTGTGATCATGAGGAAGGCGCTTAACGTATCAGTGTTCTAGGCAATTCTCTAACTGTAAATTACATAGGAGGTATCAGTCTGCAGGGGCAGATAGGTGTCGAAGTGGATACAGTGCTGGGCCTGGCATCAGAAAGACTCATCTTCCTATGTTCAAATCTAGCCTCAGGCACTTATTAGCTATGTGACCCTGGGCAAGTCACTTAGCCCTGCTTGCCTCAGTTTCCACATCTGTCAAATGAGCTGGAGAAGTAAATGGCAAACCACTCTAGTATCTTTGCCAAGAAAACCATAAATGGCGTCATAAGGAGTCAGACACTACTGAAAAAAAATGACTGAACAACACCACCAGTTGATAGAGAAATAGATAGAGAAACAGATAGAGAAAGCTCTTGTATGGGAGTTTCCCAAACAAAAGAAATCACAGGTCCAGGCCAAACCAACAATAATCCCACACATATGTATAAACACTTTATAGCTTACAAAGCTATTTCACATCCATTATTTTATTTAATTCTTATAACAACCCTGTGTAGTTGAATGGCTATGACTTATCCCTATTCTTATAGATGAGAAAATCAGGGTCACACAGCAAGTCAGGTGCAGAATCCACATCCAAAACCAATTCTCTTAATTCCCCACCCCACCCCCAATGATATCTAAAAACAGTGATAATTATAATGTTACTTTAATGACAAAATTTTTGTTGGGATCTGATTTTGACCCAATAAAAACCCTACGTCCAGAAATGCAGCAGGTAACACCACACATGAATAATGCTAGCACATGGCATCTCATGTTCCTCTCTCTTTTGTATTTTACAAAAGAATGGCCTGACGGGTCTACCTGTGCAAGATTTTGCTATTGGAGAGAGAAAGAATGAGATATAGTTTAGATATTTAAAAAACTAAACTTGTGATTTCATCAAGAGCTCTCAGCATGGAATAGAGAGCTCTTGGCAAGGAATTTCCTCTATCATTGTAGTTTGGCACCTGCTCTGTCCATATAGTCTTGCAAAATTACCTAAGAGTACTGATAGGCTAGGGCATCTAGGTGGTGCAGTGGACAGAGTGCCAGCCCTGGTGTCAGGAATTCCAATCTGGCTCTGGCCCTTACTAACTGTGTGACCCTGGGTAAGTCACTTAACCCTGTTTGCCTCAGTTCCTTCTGGGGTCATGGACACTACTGATATGACACAAAAAAACAACGCTGATGGGTTAAGTCACTTTGCTGTGATCACACAATATGTGTAAAAGGTGGTGCTTGAACTGAAGTTTTCCTGACTCCAAGGCCAGACCTTTAAAGATTGTCTTTTCTTTGTCAAGACTGGATGGATCACATTTCTTTTCTCCCTTTCTAATTTAACTATCGCATTCGGGGTTAGAGGATCCCGCTCTCTTCTCTAGGTTCTCGGTACGTCCTCTTTAAGGTCTGAGGAGCTTTGTTCCAGATCCTAATTGTACCGATGACCTATTTCCTTAGCAAGGGCACATCTCCCACTCAGGTGCCTCTGTGCGGTTGGGGGGTGCTTTCTCAAATGCTAGTAGCTTAAGACCTCATTCTGGCGTGTTTGACAGCTGGGTGGTAACTGGATAGACCACTAGGTCTGCCGTCAGGAAAACCCGAGTTCAGATGTGGCCTTAGACATTCACTAATTATACAACTCCAGGCCAATCACTTAACCACTTTCTGCCTCAGTTTCCTCAACTATAAAATGGGAATAATGATGGCACCTGCCCCAGAGGATTGATGTGAAGACCAAATGAAAGAGCATTTTTAAAGCATGGAGAGCTGTCTGGCATCTAATAGGTGCTCAATAATTGCTTGCTTCTCCCTTCACTTTTTATCTGGTTTCAGCTGTCAGTGATTAAAAATTGCCCCTGTCTTATCTAACCAATTAACATCAATCAGCCTTTACAAAAGGATAATTATCAGGAAGGCACAGAAAAAAGAGAAGCAGGAACATTTCCTCCCGCCACCTGCGGGCGTCATCTCCTCTGCGTCGCTATTGTCCCTGGGAGAGTGTCTCAAACTTAAGTCAGCTTCTCCATAGCATTTGTCCAACCAAATTTACTTTTGAATATAGCACAGGTGATTGATAACTCTCTGTCATTCCCTCTTGGCTGCCTTTGGTCATTATATGCTGGCCCAAACTGGTTGCTCAGGATTTCACTTCTCACTGAACTTGTTTGTCTGAAAAACCTACATGGACTCTAGCTTCCAGGTCTCTGGTGGTTTATTTTCCTGAAATTTCAAAGCTCACAAGGTGGCAATCTAGTCTGATGCTCCTTAATCTAAGAGCAAGAAAGAACAGACACACCAGAGAGAGAAGAAACGGAAAGACCATGTGCATAATTATGGGCCATGTGATGATGCCTCCTCCCTCCACCTGCCAGGGTGTGGGTGCAGGATAAAGGCATCTCCCCCACTCTCCAGAGGTTTATGGTATTGCTCACCTCCACCAGTGCCCTCAAACACAGCGAGGAAACAGAGAGACCTTTATTAAGCCTCCTCAGTTTCACCTCATCAGTTAATTGAAAGGTTCCTTATAATCACATAGTTGTTGTTGTCATTTGTCCTTCATACCTGAAGAGGAACAATAACACCACAGTGTTGGGGTCACGGTATAGTATGTTCAGCTATGGCTGATCAGTCCACTACAAGCTCAGAAGGTTCTATCACAGGGTGGGCACAAGGTGTCCATTTTAATATTTGGGATGGAGATGTCTCTCTCACATTTCTTTTGTGTTACTGCAATTCTACATTGCTTATGGAGCATGGAGCCTTCTTTGTTATGGGTGGTCCTGTCTCAGCATCTCCCATGTCTCACAACTGATAATAAAGTTCTTCAGAGAGACCTTGAAGGTGTCCTTGTACTGCTTCTTCTGACCTTATGTGAGTACTTGTTAAGCAGATCAGAAACAACGCCTTTACATGCCCTGAAGTCTATAGGGAGTATTACATTAGGTAGTGTCCACTGCAGATGCTCATATTGATGAGATCCCATTAGACAAGACCTCTATTACACTTGCAAATGAATTTGAATCAGGAAAAAAACCTAAAAAACCAAGGAGCTTTGGTCATTGTTCACTTATTTAGCCTCTGGATTCTGGACTCCTGCTGATAGGCATACTGATCAGCAATAAAGCCTAGTTGAACAAGAATATTTTGATTGACCTACGTTGCTTTCTTCCTATAGTAAATCTATAGCTATGTATGAGCACACACATGCATATATATATATGTATGTATGTATATAAAAGTATGTGTTTGTGTGTAGGTGTGTATGTATTCCTACCAGATGTCTATGGCCCTTCCTCCTCGGATTATTTGGTAAGCACTCAACAATTGTTGATTGATTTACTATATGACTCCAATAAACTCTTGAGGAAGACAGGTTTTCACTTGGTGACATCCAAAGTATTTGTGTTTCCTCTGCTTTTCTCCATGGACTTCAAAGCATGATGACTTTGTTTAGCAACTTCTTCTGAGCCCAGAGGATTAACTTTTTACCACAGACCATCTTGATCTGGTGCAACAAATCTCATGTTATCAAATAGAAATACAAGTAAAGGCCAGATGATCGAGGAGATAAGTCAGTGTCCAGGGAGTCTGAAATCTCATTTTGATTCTTGGGCTTTCTTAGGGACTCTATAGAAACTTAAGCAAGTGTTTTCTCTGTGCCTCTCTCCAGAATAAAACATGAAGAAAGTATTTCTTTACCCTTCAGGTGAAAAGCTTATAAAAATAGAATTTAGGGCTGGAAAAGGTCCTTAGTGATCACCTGGTTCAATTGTCTCAGGCCTAGAGGAAATTAAGTGACTTCTCCAAGGTGATAGTTAAGGGGGAGTCAGGATTTTAATTTAGATCTTCTGACTCCATTTTCACTACATCATGTTTTCTCTAGAATTCAATGTAAATATGGTTCAGTGGAAATAGCATTGACTCTGGTTCAGGGGGCCTGGGTTCAAACCTTGTCTGTGAGGCTAAATAACTATGTGGCCTTGAGTGAATCCCTTAAACTCCCTGTGATGGAATTTCTTCATATGTAAAAAGAAGGGGCTGGGATAGATTGCCTCTGAGGTTAGTTCAATTCTAAATCTGTGATGCTTCAGACTGGCTGAATCTGGAATTCCTTTACTTTCTAAGATGCTCTGAATCTTAGAGAGTAGAGAGGATAGAGAATATCACACTTTTTTTTTTTTTTTGCTTTTTGGAGGGCAATCGGAGTTAAGTAACTTGCCCAAGGTCACACGGCTAGGTTTTTGTTTGTGTGTGTGTTAAGTGTCTGAGGCCGGAACTGAACTCAGGCCCTTCTGTCTCCAGGGCCAGCTCTCTACTCACTGAGCCACCTAGCCGCCCCAAATATCACACTTTTGATTTTTTGGAGGGGGAAGGCAAGGCAATTGGGGTTATGTGACTTTCCCAAGGTCACACAACTAGTAACCGTGTTAAGTGTCTGAGGCCAAATTTGAACTCAGGTCCTCCTAACTCTAGGGCTGGTGCTCGATTCACCGTGCCACCTAGCTGCCCCTAAAGGGGATATTAAAAAAAACCCCAACTTTTTAATATCTTTTATTTTTGCATAGTCTAAATCCCCCCCAGTATTCCTCTCTTTCCTCCATCCCAGAGAATCATGCAATGAGAAAGGGTGAATGGAATAGTAGTGAGACAATCATCTCTGTTTATCTACCCCCACTACAACCCCTAGTGAACATGAGACTAAATTCCACTTGATATAAAGGCCTTTTGGGTGCATTTGTCTCTGTGATTATACTGAGCTGAAGAACCCAAGAAGAGAACACAGAAGTTAGAAAATTTAGACTAACACAAGTAGCTCTGGCTTGCTAAAGCTTCGGGAAGTTTAAGGTTGTACCTTTCCCTTTTGATTTCATCCAGGAAAATGTGAAGCACACACCTACTGTAGAGTACCACTGTACTCTAACCTAGAAGTGAGTAAGTTATCCATTAGATGGTGAGCTCCTCGAGGGCAGGGACTGTCTTTTGCCTTTCTTTCTATCCTAGCACTTATCACAGTGCCTGGTATATAGTAAGTGCTTATTAAATGCTTGTTGATTATCTTATCCTTTTGAGTCTTGTGAACTTGATAAATAAATTAAAATCCTGTGGAATAGGGGAGTTCTAGGCCAGGCCTGCTTCAGGTTAGTCTGGTGCATTAGGTTTGGAACTGATATTGTAGTAACCCCCCATTTTGTGAACATCTCCCATCTCTCCCCATCATAGGAGAGCTGCCTAGAAAACCTGTCAACAAAGCCCAGGCAGCAAAACTCCCAAGTAAACCTGCCCAAACTGCTACCTGAAGCCCATAGCCCCCCTTCTGTACAGTTCTCAAAATAGATTTGGGAACTTTCCAGTTGAAAACAAACTGGCCACTGAGCAACAATCGTTAAGCAATGCTAACATTTATGTTGTGGCTTTTGTCTATATAAACCCTGAGATGTATATGCTCAAGGCCACCTAAAATTTGGGTACATGACCCCTGGCAGTCCCCAGGGTTAATTATGCTCCACAATAAATTCCATTTGAAATGATTAATGGTTTCACTTGCTGTCATTCATGTTACATTTGGAGGCCCTAGAAAGATATCAGTGTTCCATGTTGCTGCGGAGACCTCAGAACCTCAGACTCGGGAGGGGAAAGAACTGGCTCTGCCCTAACCCTGAGGGGAGCCAGCACCTAAGGAAAAAGGTACTTTCTCAGGGCCCCCAGGTTTGGGCGGAGTTAGCCAAGTCTCTCCTCGACTCAGATTTGTTCCTACATTCAGCCATATGGAGCTATGTATGTGTCCTGTTCTCTAGAGGTGAGTGTCCTGTCTCTAGAGGTGAGTGTCTTTTCCTGAGAGTACTCACGTAGGTGAAGATTAAATGGCAACTGGATGCAGTAAAATGCCCTCACCCTGGCTTCTTCCTGAGACGTCAGAGAGAGAGAGCCATTGGGGTAAGCCATCTTGTCCTGACCGATACAGGTCTATCATGGTCTACCTTCTGGGATAAGTCATCTTGCTTAGACCCAAGTTGGTCTGTTTTGGCTTGTCATCAGGGTAAAGCCACCTTGCTTAGAACTATATTAGTCTGCTCTGGTTTACTGTTAGGTTTGGTTTTGTGTCTGTCTACCGTTTGGTTTCATCTAGGCGCTTTGGGCACTCTGAGTCAATCTGTGTATGTTATATGTTTCTTTGTTTAGATGCTTTGAGCACTATGAGTCCATCTGTGTTTCCTGCTTGTATCTGTCTGTTCTGTGGGAATTCCCTCCTGGTTGTGTTATATGTCTCCTCATCTAGGTGCTTTGAGCACACTGTATCTGTTTCGTTTATGTCCTTCTGTCTTTCAGTATCTGTCTGCTCTGTGTCTATGAAAAGAAATGCCACCTTGTAATATTCAAAAGCAGCCAGGCAGTAAGAAACACTGTACCTATGAAGATTGATAGACTCTTTTTTTTTTTTTTTTTTTGAGAAGAACAAGATCATTTAGTTTGCTTCCATCAGGATTCAGGCTCAGTTCTTTCTAGTTATATCTCTGGATGGCACATTTCTCACTTTCTTGAGTCATTCGGGATTAGCTTATATCACTGCATTGCTGAAAAGAGTCCAGTCTGTCATAGTTGGTCGTCACAGATATGGTATGTCTGTGATTGTATACAAATTTCTTCTGATTCTACTCTTCTCGCTCAGCATCAGTTTGTATAAGTCTCTCCAGGTAATTATGAAATCCGTCACCTCCTCGTTTCTTATAGCACAATAAAATTCCATTACATTCATATACCACAACTTGTTTAGCCATTCCCCAATTGATGGGCACCCCTTTAGTTTCCAATTCTTTGCAACCACAAAAAGGGCTGCTAAAAATATTTTTGTACATATGGTTCTTCCTCCCACTACTATGATCTCTTTGGGATATAACCCTAGGAGTGGTATGGCTGGGTCAAAGGGTATGAAATTATTTATAATCCTTTGGGCATAATTCCAGATTGCTCTCCAGAATGGTTGGATAAGTTCACAACTCCACCAGCAATGTATTAGCGTTCCAATTTGCCCACATCCTCTCCAGCATTTGTCACTTTCTTGTTTTGTCATCTTAGCCAATCTGACTGGAGAGATGTGGTATCTCAGAGTTGTTTTGATTTGCATTTCTCTAATTAATAGTGATTTAGAGCATTTCTTCATATGCTTATAGATATCTTTAATTTCTTTCTCTGAAAACTTCCTATTCATATCCTTTGACCATTTCTCAATTGGGGAATGACTTGTATTCATATGGATTTGGCTCAATTCTCTATAAATTTTAGAAATGAGTCCTTTATCAGAGACACAAGTTGTAAAAATTCTTTCCCAATTTCCCACCTCCCTCTTGATCTTGGTTACATTGGCTTTGTTTGTGCAGAAGCTTTTCAATTTAATGTAATCAAAATTATCCATTTTGAATTTTATAATGCTCTCTAATTCTTGTTTGGTCCTAAAATCTTCCCCTCTCCACAGATCTGTCAGGTAAACTATTCCTTGCTTTCCCAAATTGCTTACAGTATCATCCTTTACACCTAGATCATGCACCCATTTAGACTTAATTTTGGTATATGGTGTTAGATAGTGATCTATGCCCAGTTTCTGCCATACTGTGTTCCAGTTTTCCCAGCAGTTTTTGTCAAATAGTGCATTCTTATCCCAAAAACTGGGGTCTTTGGGTTTATCGAACAATAGATTGCTATATTCATTAACTGCTGGGTCTCCTGCACCTAATCTATTCCATTGATCCACTACTCTACACCTCTGCCAGTACCAAGCAGCTTTGATGACTGCTGCTGTATAATACAGGTTAAGATCTGGCATAGCTAGTCCACCTTCCCTAGCATTTCTTTTCATTAATTCCCTTGATATTCTAGACCGTTTGTTTTTCCAAATAAATTTTGTTATTATTTTGTCTAACTCTACAAAGTAGTTTTTTGGTAAATTGATTGGAATGGCACTAAATATATAATTTAGTTTGGGTAAAATTGTCATTTTTATTATATTAGCTCGACCCAGCCACGAGCAATTGATATTTTTCCAACTATTTAGATCTGTTTTTATTTGTGTGAGAAGTGTTTTGTAGTTGTGATCATATAGATTCTGGGTTTGTTTTGGCAAGTAGATTCCCAAATATTTTATAATGTCTACAGTGACTTTAAATGGGATTTCTCTTTCTATCTCTTGCTGTTGAGTTTTATTAGAGATGTACAGGAATGCTGAGGATTTATGTGGGTTTATTTTATATCCTGCAACTTTGCCAAATTTATTTATTGTCTCAAGTAGTTTTTTACTTGATTCTCTAGGATTCTCTAAGTATATCATCATATCATCTGCAAAGAGTGATAGCTTGGTCACTTCTTTACCTAATTTGATTCCTTTGATTTCTTTTTCTTCTCTAATTGCTACTGCTAATGTTTCTAGTACCAGATTGAATAAGAGGGGTGATAGTGGACACCCTTGTTTCACTCCTGATCTTATTGGAAAGGCTTCTAGTTTATCCCCATTGCATATAATACTTGCTGATGGTTTTAGATAGATGCTAGCAACTATTTTAAGGAAGGCTCCATTTATTCCTATACTTTCTAGTGTTTTTAATAGGAATGGATGTTGTACTTTGTCAAAAGCCTTTTCTGCATCTATTGAGATGATCATGTGGTTTTTGCTAGTTTTGTTGTTGATATGCTCAATTATATTGATGGTTTTCCTAATATTAAACCATCCTTGCATTCCTGGAATGAATCCTACCTGATCAGGGTGTATTATTTTTGTGATAAGTTGTTGGAGTCTTTTGGCTAATATTTTATTTAGAATTTTTGCGTCTAAATTCATGAGGGAGATTGGTCTATAATTTTCTTTCTCTGTTTTATCTCTTCCTGATTTAGGAATCAGTACCATATTTGTGTCATAGAAAGAGTTTGGTAGGACTCCTTTTTCACTAATTTTCCCAAATAGTTTGTAGAGTATTGGAATCAATTGTTCTTTAAATGTTTGATAGAATTCACTAGTGAACCCATCTGGCCCTGGAGATTTTTTCCTAGGGAGTTCATTGATGGCTTGTTTGATTTCTTTTTCTGAGATGGGGTTATTTAGGTAATTCACTTCCTCTTCAGTTAATCTGGGCAATTTGTGATTTTGTAAATATTCATCCATTTCACTAAGATTGTCATATTTATGTGCATACAATTGGGAAAAATAATTCCTCATTATTTTTTTGATTTCCTCTTC